>CAOKZL010003083.1:0-127348 GCA_948472985.1 Iguana delicatissima
CACATGTTATTGCTGGTGGAAAGAGAACAGAAAAGGGTCCAACCTACGATCATGATCATCTTCATCTTTTATTTATACAGCATCATCACTGTATATGGTGCTTTATAAGTAAATGAACAATTAAACAGTTTCTTGCTTTCAGGCTTACACATTAATTAAGAACTTACACAAAAGGATAAGGGGGATGGCAGTATGTGTGCAGGGGAGAAGGTTCATCTTCTATAAGAAAGAGTATCTTGATATGTATGAACATGCTCAGAGAAATTTCGTGCATTTTCAAGTAATTTTATGTGGGAGTATTTTGCCTCAAACCTTGTATTTTGCACAGAATAAATTTTTTTTTTACACAAACACAGATTTTGCAG
The DNA here is from genome assembly GCA_948472985.1 of Iguana delicatissima. Lineage (NCBI taxonomy): Eukaryota > Metazoa > Chordata > Lepidosauria > Squamata > Iguanidae > Iguana > Iguana delicatissima. Next base: position 366 of record CAOKZL010003083.1, read on the forward strand.
AAATGCATTTTGCTTTTTTTTTTTTTTGTCAAAACACAGCTTCCGGAAAGTTTTAAGCCTTCAAAAATATGATGGAAAAAAAATATTGTCAAAAAATGTACAAAGATTCTGATAATCTCACGCATCAAAAAGAATGTTTTTTGAAAGCTTTCATCCTTGCGTGTGCGAAGGAAACAAGCAAAGATTTACCTCCCTCCCTTGCACTCTCCTCCTGAAAGGAAAGGAAGTGGGGAAACACTTTTGTTCACTGGGCATGGGCAATGTGATACATACAGCCCAGCGTTTCCAACTAGGTAATTGAGAAATCTTTGTTTAGAACAAGGAAATATGGACAGAATTAGAATGAGGCAGTGCAAATATGTCGTCAATAGCACCCTGTGGATTGAATATATTGATCTCATTAGTGTTTAAAGATATAATAATGAAGGACTGTCAGTTTTTTTCTCCCCTTTCCTTTGTGCCTGTGTGTCTCTTTTCCTCTCGGTTCTTTTAAATGCAGATGATTTCCTCCCCTCAACCATTACAAAAGATTAGAAGGGGACAAAAGGAAGGAGGGGAAAAAAAGGAAGGGGGGGTAGAAATAAAATCCATTTAATACACTCGGACTATCCTTCTTCTAGTGTTAACTATAGACTAAATAGTTTAATATGGATTTATGTAATGAGCTCCCAAATTGATTTTTTTTTCCAGTGCAAGCTCAGTTTTAGAGTTTAGCAGCAGACAGTCTTTTAAAGAGATCAAATGAGCACTCTTGTCTTGGGACGTGAAGTAGTGTGTTCCTATTGTTGTGTTGCAGTAATGGCAATAATGTGTTTATATGTCCCAGTGTGCTTTTTCTGAAGTCGGGCCCATCCCAGTAATATTTTTTTAGAGACAGACAGAATGCTGTAGAGAGAGATTTCAAATGTAAAAAATGCCTAATCTGTCTTTATTAGGCCATCAATGCAGTTTACAATAAAAATCACCAAGAATTTTTTTTTCCGTGGGAAAAAATCACCCCCAAATGTAGCAATGTTATCCCTCTGCTTTCTCTTCTGTAAATTTTCTTTAGAATAAGAAAGAAATATACAAATGTCCCCCTTCCTTCCTTCCTTCCTTCCTTCCTTCCTTCCTTCCTTCCTTCCTTATTTCAGAGCACAATAAAGCAGGTATTGCTGAGAGAAGAAAAGTCTTTGGTCTCATGGGATATATGAGTATCTTTGATGGGTAAAATGTAAATACCATGTTGCTCTGAGTGACAGGATAAAATAGGCTTCATATCCTCCTCTCTCCCTCCCTCTCCCTGCTGCAAGCCTCGTCTTTTCAGGAATAAAATATATCACACACCTGATTTCAACATTAATTATTTAGCTGGGATGATCTGTTGATAATTTATGGAATAAGATTCCCTCCAAGCACTGGGAAGGACGATTCCCCAAGAAGGGGCTTCTTTCAATCCAGCTCTCTTCTGTCGGGTTCCATGGCCTCTGTTAGATGTATTTGTAATTGGTGTCTAGGTTGGAATGGCAGTGTCAGCCTATCATTTCAGAGTTTAGAGCAAAGCACTGGGTACTTGGATTTGTAATTATAATAGACTTTATTCCTATTTATATTCTGGAGCCTCCTCACCTCGCTCTTCCTTCCCCTGAAACTTGAAAGGAGGGTGGAAAAGAGAAAAGACGTCTCAAAGCTGTAAAACCTCCTCAGAATACACAGCAGTTTTCTTCACCACTGAGAGAGTTCAGACTTGCAATACTTACAAAAGTAGGATCTACCAAAAGAGAGAAATGTTTGTTTTATTTTTGCAAAGTGAGACTCTTCAAATGTCTTTGGTCTGCCTCATCCAGTAGTCTTTCACCCATGGCTATACTGGCCAGGAGAGAACGAGTGTGGTATACTGGTTTGAACATTGGACTACAATCCTGGAGACCAGGGTTCTATTCCCTGCTCAGCCATGGAAACATGTTGGGTGACCATGGCCCTATCACACACTCTCAGCCCTGAAACCTCCTGTAATACTCACCTTAGGGGTGCCATAAGTAAAAAATGATTTGAAGGCCCACAACAACAACAATGCTGGCCAGGGCTGATGAAAATTGCAATCAAACAAGACCTGGAGAGCCACAGTTTTGCTCTCCCATGGTTTATGACATCTGTTGCCTCCCTCCATCTATAGCATGGGGAAAAGCAGACTTGAAGGGGCCACAAGCACCTCAACAACACACATTGTCTGTCCCAATATAGTGGTTAAGTTTAATACTATCACTAAGGGCCTTTCTGCAGAACACTGCTACAGTGCTATTATTCCACTTTCAACATCCTGTGGGATTCTGGGGTTTGTAATTTATTGAGGCTAAAGACGTCTTTGGCTGAGAATTCTAAATGCCCCTCCCTAAACAGCAAACCCCAAGATTCCCATAGGATCTTGAAAGTGGAATAATAGCACTATAACAGCATAGTGAGGAAAGATCCTAAGTCCTAGGTTCTTAGGAAATTTATTGGGTAACATTGAGCCAGTCGTTCTTTCTTGGCTTGAATTACTTGACAGGTTTAATCTGAGGATGAAGTGGGAAGAAGAGACACATGTACATTTATGTGAGTAGAGTGGAGGGAAGGCAAAACTATTGTAAGCCACAACTCATTCTCCATTTCACTACAGCATGCTCCATGGATATTGCCATGGTAAGACTTGTCCATCTAGACCAGTATTGACTAGTGCAGTAGCATGGGTGATCCTACAGCTTCATATATCGAGTCAAACTAGCATAGAGAATGATCAGGGATTATGGGATTTGTAGTCTTCCCCCAATCAATTCTGACTGGTAACAACTAGGGATGCTGGTACAATCTAACACAGAACCCACTGGTACTGGAGTTTCCCTGTCCCAAAATAGTGGAATCATCCCAATACCAGATTGTCTTGTCTCAGCAGAATCTGTAGCCAGGTGAGAAAGATCTTCTGCCTGCACAATTTATAGCAACACTTACTTATATCCCTTTGGAAATATTTTGTTATTTTGAAGACTGATGGATGATGAGGAAAGAGATGCAAACAAATGAGAAGAGCGAAGAAGCATGTTTTGCATATTAAAAAAATCATATAAGTGGTTTTATGTTAGCACACCTTATAGAAAAATATGCATTATTTTGCATATTATTCTCTGTTCCAAACTTGTCAGTTTGAATTTTTTAAAAACAATCTAACAAGATGACAGAGTGGGATAGGATCAGACATGTGGGGCAGATAATCTTGATGTGAACATCATTAGCAGTAACGCTCTAGGATCTCAGAGAACTCCTTCCCATCATCTGCTACCTGATTATTTTACCAGGAAATTCCAGGCATTGAACTTGGGTCCTGTTTCTCTTGTTTGGGCACTTCAGGGGTTGATATTCCCTTTCTCCATCCACAGTACCCAAATCCCCTCCCCTGGTCTTACTGGGAAGCCTGTGAAATCCCTGACACAGCCATTCCCAGCTTCATAGGGAACAGAGAAGATCACTAACTCATCTCCCTATATCCAGATGTGAAATGATGTCATCAGCACTAAGACCCACTGTTGTAATCATTTCACATCTGGCTGTGGGGCTGTAGTCATGCCTGGTCCCCGCAAAGCACAGAATGGCAGTGTTGGGGCTTCAGTAAGTTGGGAGTGGGAGTGGTACATGGCTCAGCATAGTGTAAGCCTGTGTGTAGACTTACTACACTATGTTGAGCCTTACAGGATTGCAGCCTATGTGTGAAAAACATGTATTCTGCCACTAAGCTGTGTCCTTTTGAGTAATTTACTAAGGCCCTTTTCACACGGCGTTTCTTAAGCAAAAGGGCCCCTTGAGCATTGTGTAAATGTGGGGAGCGGTCTGCATGACGCACTCATATTTACACGACGCTCAAGGGCCAGATGCAGAGTGGACACGCACCTTTTCATTTTCGGTTTAAAGCAATGCTCCTGGGCCCCGTGTGCACTCACCTGGTATGCGGTGCATCGGAAACCGGGCTGGTCATGCGTCCTCTCCTCAGTGCAGCCTGCAAGGTCCCAGGCTGCACTGCGAATGGAAGAGGCGGGGCACTTGCGCAACGAGGAAGCAGCTGCAGACCCGAAGCAGCGGGAACGCGGCAGGGAAGCGGCAGCATTCCTCTCAAGCCTTCATGCATGAGCCGACCAGCCCAGCACCAGTAAAAGGTAAGGTGCAAAAAGGGCCTAAGTCAGCACTGCAAAGAGGTATTTTGCTGTGTGAAGCACTACAGCAAATGGCACCTTCAAGGAAAGGCATATTGTATCCAAGGCCAGCCAGGTTCTTTGAGTACCAGAGGCAGATATTCCCACAAGCCCCTCTCCCTTCTTATTGTCAGTAAACAATCACTAAGAGTAAATCAATCACCAATTTATTTTGTCATGACAGTGCAAATTACCTGTCCACAGTGGCTGCTTCCCTTTACCTAATGATAGGGCTGGCCCTGTGGCTTAGGCATTTTTCCAAATTGTGATTTTACCCCATCAGGTGACACACAGAGAGAGCTGCAAAGTATAGAGGTGGTTCTGTGACAGGTAGGTTCATATACATTTTTCCTAGACTCATAAATGCTCTTTGTACTTTTTACTCACAAATTTATGTTTGGCTGCCAGTGGCCATTCATGGAAGCAAAGGAACACTACTTAAAATTACTGTCAGAGATCACTCAGTGTCAGACTCCATGGAAAACAATGTAATTAGTTTATTTGTATTTATTTTCTTTTGCCTTATGGGAGAAAGGGATTGGCTTTAAATACAAGGAAGGCAGGCTATTGGAGTTACATGGGTTCCACCTGTAAACACTTCCACCACTTTCTCCTGATTAAGGAAATCTCAGCATGAGAGACTTTGAAAATTTCCACTCTTTAAATTGGGCTTTATTTCCATACAAAGTAGGATTGAACTTCCTCCAGTTCTTTTTGCCACTTTCATCCATTTGCCAACTGTTCTATGTATCCTTTGAGCAGATTAACACATCTTGCAAGCACAGAATTTTCTTTTGTAGTCTCTCGTTTTACATTTTGAATTTTCTCTTTGTTTTTGTTTCTTTTTATCATCTTAAAGGATTTTTCATTTATGTCTCTCTATTCTTGAAGACAAGTGGGTTTCTCTCCCCCGCTTCCCCTGAGAAATACAAGCAGTTAAAATTAAAATCCCTCTTGACAAAAAGCCCATTCACACTACACAATTATATTATTCCAGTTCTACTTTAACTACCATAGATGTATCCTGTAGAATCCTGGAGTTTCTAGTTTGGCGAGTCTTTGAAGGTCTCTGGCTAAGCATTCCAGAGTCTCCTCCTTAAACTGTTAACCTAATTATTCCATTGGATGTTTTCCTAGCAGTTAAAGTGGAAGCATAACACTATAATTGCGTAGTGTGAAAGGACTCCAAGGAAAATGCTTCTCAAACACTCAGCCTGAAGCAGAAGCAGGGGTCTCTAGTTTTCCCCTCTCACCCATCCCAGAATATTTTGTGAGGCGATATATGTGTCATTGGGGTGTTTTTATCTTGCAAACTTGCATTCAGTCTTCTTTAGAAGAAGCATCTGAAATTGCAAACTACTCTTTAAAACTGTTTGGATTTGGTTTTCTTTAGAACAACTTTGGCCCTTTCCACACAGGCTTATTGCCCACGCTAGGGTGACCTCTCCAGGAGGTCTTCTTCACCGCGGGGTGCACTAGAGCAGTTTGAAAAAGTGAGGCTCTACACCTCAAACTGCTCTAGCACAGCCGCGGGGGTGGCGCTGCGAGTTTTATAAAAACCACCTTAGCAAGTGGTTTTTACAAAACTCGCCCGCGCTGCTCCGTGGCAGCCCCCGGTGAAGAACTGCAGAGACGCGGTAGCGCGTCCCTGCAGATCTGCCTGGGGGCGGGCTTCCAGCTGGCACACTACCCTGATTGGCGGAGCGCCGCCGGAAGCCACCGGCCGCCATTTTGGGCGCCGCTGAGTGCCGCCGAGCGCTGCCGAAATTCGGCGACGTTTAGAATGGCGAATCTGCACTCCCCGCAGGGACGGAACAACCCACTACGAGGTAAGCTCCACCCCTGCGTGTGCCGCCCCATTTTGCCCCCGCCCTGGTGAGGAAAGGGCCTTTGTCTTCACTTAGATTTCACCTGGTCTCTCCAAATCATCCCAGTACTGTTTGAAATTCAGGATAATGAAGTGCAGTCTCCCCTCCCCAGATGTGCATGTTATAGAACGGATTTCTGAATGCTTCCTGCCAATAACTCATCAGCTGCCCCTTGTGGCAGCAGGCAGGTGTAATGCCATATTCTGTGGTACAAGATGACTTCAGGAATGAGCAAAATGTAGCCTGTGAAGTATAAGGAGGTCCTTGAAGGTTATTTATGCTGTCTTCCTGATCCCCAGGAGCAATTTTGGCCCTACAATTGGTGAGTTGTGGACCCAGAAAAGTCAGGGGCATGACTGGCCATTTTGGATCATCTTCAGGGGGATGTAGGGTTATCTTCGTTCAGGGTGGGGGAGTTTCTGCCTCCCTGGGCACAAAACAGATCTAAAATAGATCCATGGCCTAGAATTGTCAGTCAGGACTGTTACATGCTCCCGGGAACCCACTTTGCCAACATTAGTATTGGAAGTACAACAATGCTCAGCATTTTAAAGAGTTAGATGTGTCTCATGTATCTCATGTGAAAGCAGCGGTGACAGAGTTAAATAGGCTTTATTGACTTAAAATCTCCTCCTGTCCCTGCTGAGTCTAGCTTTCCACATTTAGAGAGATTTCCTGTCTATACCGGAGAGGAAAAAACATGTAATCTCATCCGAGAGGGAGGGTGTTTTGTTTTTTGGCATGTGCTGTGCTGCATTTTATTTTCATTTTCTAATGGCATGTGCTGCTTGCAATAAAGATCCATTTCCATGAGAGGTATGCTACAGAGAGTGTATCAACATTACAGATTTATAGCATTTTCATACCCCTTTAACTCTCATGGTTCCATCCTAATGAGTCATGAGATTTGTAGTTTGGTGAGATACTTTGCTATTGTTCAGAGCAGTGCACAACAGCTGCCTGGCGGGGAATTCTAACTACCTCAGCAAACTACAGATCCCAGGATTCTGTAGGATGGTACCTTGAAAGTTAAAGTGATATCAAACTGGTATAATTATGTAGTGCAAGTATACTTAGAAGTACTATAATTCAAACTTGTTCAGAAGCTGTGCTAATAAACTGACTATGAAGCAGAGGCCCAGCATCAGGATCTGATATTATTGAGCAGTTGCTAATGCCTGTATTCTCAGAGGGCCCATAATCTGTTCTGACACTGACCCATAAATGTTAACCTATTACAGCCACTCAGACCTGGCATTTCTCTTAGTACTGAGGCTCTTGGAACTGTGTTTGGCACTCATCAATATGGGTATGAATATAGGGGATGTCTCCACAGGGATTTCACAGGCTAGTAGTGATTCTATTGAACCCTGCTAAGCCACCAGAATGGATACTTTCAGAAAATACGGGGCTTTTCTAGTGTTGCTGAGAAACAGCATTTATTTCCCTTTCAATTTTCCTGTGGTCGGTCTGTCCGTCCATCCTTCCTTCCCTCTCTCTTTTTCCATCTTTGGCTAAAATCAGTTTCCTTTTCCCATTCTAATGCCTCCCACAACATACATATGTGTCATATCACACTGAAGATTAAGTTCTGAGCTGCCACATGTTTAGAAAGGAGATAGTATATAGAGTGAAGTTGGGTTTTGCTAGAGAGGTTAACTGATGAGTTTTTTTTTAAAAAAAAAATCAGGCTCATCTGCTGATTTTTGGTAGTGCTGTACTGATTATTTCCATTTGTTTTCAGGAATTGTGTGTGTGAGAGAGAGAGAGAGGAGGGGGAGAGTACACACTTGGGTTATGAGGGGTCCTTAGTTAGCTTTAAACTTTTAAAGCACCACATTTGCACATGTAATAGCGCAACATGTGGTACTGAAGGATATGAGGCAGCTGAGAGCTCCTTAATGTTACAGAGGCTGCACAGACTGCCTTGAACCATATGAGCTCCCACAAGAGAAGGCCAGAATGGGATTTTTGTATATTAAGCAATATGGCAGGCGGGTATGGGATCCTGTAGTTTGAAGGGTATATTGGTGCTCCTGGGAGTTTCCAGAAGGACAATCCATGCTTCTTTTTTGGTAGCAAAAGAGTCATCTAGGCAGTCCAAAGGGGTCAAGAGAAAGAAAGAAAAAATATGTGGGAGGCTTCTATCTGCCATTGATGTAACTGTACAATTTGAACAATTTGGCCAAACATTGTTACAAATGTTAGTCTTCTCTAGAAACTAAGAGAAAATAGATTGGAAGTGAAGGAAAGAAATTCTGCAGTTTCTCATTCTTATACACAAAAGCAAAAAAAAGCAAGGATTTACATTCAGAATTGGCTATAAGATTCAGTAAGTTCCACAAATGTAAAAATGCCCCAGAGATGTAACCAAAAAGGCTTGGAAAACAGCAACCCTATCAGCTGATGATAGACGCCAGGCAGAGGTGTAGCTATGAAAGGAGAACAAAATGAAGGCCCCATAAGATTGCCTCCAATGAATTTACCTTCATTCCCATCTAGAAATCTTCTATTTGATATGTTAGCATTGGTAACTGTATCTTCACCTTTAGTTTGGATGTCTACAATCTATTTGTAAAAGCTTAAGTGAAATTTTAAGTTACTGCCATGCAACAAATTTGGAGATCAAATGAAAATTTTATTGGAGGGGCAAATTTCTTATTTGAAGGGGGCAATACTTTAATTCCCAGTCATAGATACACTCTTGAGTCAACTGTATTACACTTAAAAACTAGGCTTGATATCCTTCAACCACTTGTATTCTTAATGAGATTATTATAACCCCTGCCTCCCCATAAAAAAATCTTCAGATATTCCCTCTTCTCTGTAAAGAGACAGAAAAGAAAGTCAATGCTTCTTATATTCCAACTGTCTCAATTTAGCAAGGACAGTCCTGAGTAATCATCTGTCATCCCACTTTTTCAACTGTTTTTAAAATGTCCCAGCTGCACAATCTTTCTTCCACTTTTTTTTCCTTTGTCCCAGGCTTGCCTCAGTTGCTGCAAACTGAGTTCAAAGTGAGAAAGTAGTTTGTACTCAATTAACTCAGGAGGGATCAGAGGAGAGGAAGGGGCAGAATTTTACCCTTCCCAGAAGACTCAGGCTAAAGCAACCTGCCACAATCTCTCCTAACTTGTCTGCACTTCCTCATTAATATCATTTACGATCTTAACCACACTATGGCCGTTTCCCCACTTTACCATTTCCCATCAGCATCCCATCACTACCTTGGCAGTGCCACTGTGACCCGAATGCTCCCTCTGCACCCGGCCGGCTGCCTGTGGAAGGGTGGTGCAAAGGACATGCTCCTTTCTTCCTCAGTGCAGCCAGCCACTTCCCATGCTGTGCTAGGGAAGGAAGTGCCTACATTGCGCTTCTGCCCTTTCTGCTTGACTGCCGGTGATGGGAGCATCGGACAGTCAGGGGCCATTACTGGATTTTTTCTGGTAACGAAATATCCTGCGATTGCAATGGCTAGGGACATGTGGGACAGCGGGACTGTGATGACATTGTGCAGAAGCATGACTCGTGGACCGCCAGCAATGCATCCCCATCGTGGGACCGTGACATCATGCCGAAATGGCCTTTGATGTTGTTTGACTCCATGTGTCCCAGTATTAATCTGAAATGTTAGGAGACGTGTTGTGCAGGAAGAGACACAGAAAGAATGTCACAAAGATTGGGGACAGGGTTGGAGAAAGCACAAAAATTCTTCAGGTTAGACTGGTTTTGAAAAAACAAGAACAAGTCAAGGTGTATGTATTTGTGTGTTTGTTTTTTTTACCTGATCCAATGACTTTCCTGAGGAATGACCAAAGATTAGGTTGACATTAAAATGTTGCAACAGTGCACTGTTAGGTGACTCATGTCACTCTAAATTATTTAAGTAAATATTCAAGTAAATAAATAATGCTGAGAATCATTGGGATTCACCTTTATAGGGGAGGTTAAGGTTGCTCTGCTCACACAGACTGCCTGTCACTGGTCCAGAGGAAGTTTAAGATGCTTGTTTCTCTCTGAGCCTTTAATAAAAATAATTTCCTTTAGCACAGAATTATCCATTCTTTGCCAATTTCAGTGAGCTTCCTTGCTTTCTCTTCTACTAAAGTGATTGTTGTCAGAAGGAATGACAGCCACTTTAATCTTCAATTCACCGGTACAAATCTGATGTAATTTCATTAAGTGAAACAGATTTGTTCCAGATTTAAATTAATGTAACTCCCTATGAAGTACCAATAGATAAAAAATTGAGACAGCTGCTCACCTACTGATGCAGAACCAGGCATTAAATAAGATCTGAAACATTTAGGGGGTTTATTTTCATCTCTTCTGCTCATTAAAAACATAAGTCATCCAAACTACCAGAGGTGAAATAGGCTTCTGGCTTTGTCTTTTACTCATGAAGGAAGAGTAATATATATCTGATACAGACATCTAATACAAGCTGATGCTGTGTGTGTGTGTCGTATTTATATATATTTATTGAAAGTAGGCTCTTTCTAAGGCAGTACTAAAGGAAGAATATGGTTAGAGTCCTGTTGTTAGTCCAAACTAGAGTAGAATCATTAACTTAATTGCTGAATAGCAAATCAACGCTAATCAACTTATGGCGACCCTAAAGTGAACCAATCACAGGGTTTTCTGGGGGCTGAGAGTATGTGATGTGCCCAAGGTCACCCAGTGAGTTTTGATGGCTGAGTGGGGAAATGAATCCTGGTCTCCAGGGTTGCAGTCCATTGTTCAAACCACTACACACCACTGGCTCTCAAATCCACACATAGGTGAATCCAATTGATTCAATGACTCTGCTCTAGTCAAGAATAATAGGGCTGACAGTTCAGGATTATCTCAGGCTCTGAGGTTTCCAGGCCAAAACATCATATCTAGGGATGACCCCTGATATCTAAGGATGACCCAATGTCATTAAATGTTCTGCATTAAGCACCAACAGGTAATCACAACTTGTCATTCAGGCACACACATGGAAAGGGGGACATGGATGTATTTTCTTGTTTGGAAATGAAGACAGAAGTCTTAGCTAACAGGGTTGTCCCTGGTTCTGGGTGAAATGAAAGAATTTTATTTCTTCTCGCTGACTCAAGAAAGCAGAATAAGGAACATTTAGCCTAGTCTACTTGCTTTTAGAGAACCAGAGTGGAGTTGTGATTTAAACATCAGACTCCAATCCTGGAGACCAGGGTTCAGTTCCCCACTCAGACATGGAAACCTACTGTGTGCCCTTGGGAGTGTCATATACTCTCAGCCCCAGAAAACTCTGTGATAGGTTCACCTTAGGTCACTACAAGTTGGAAACAACTTGAAGGCACACAACAACAACAACCACAACCACAACCAACTAGCTTTTAGTTGGCAGGTAGATGCAGAGCAGAGCAGAGCAGAGCAGAGCAGAGCAGAGCAGAGCAGAGGGTGAGCCCTGGAACAACAGAAACTTGGAAGGAAGAAGGAAATTAAGTAAATACATAGATCAACTGGAAAGTCTTTTTAAGCTGCAACACCAAATAATCGAGCCGTGAAAATTTGTAGCAAGCTGCTGTTCTACCAACTCAGCTGGGAATTTGCACACAACTCTTTCCTCTTGCCCAGAGATGAGGGCCCCCACTGCCAAAAAAACCCCCAAAACCTGGAGAATTTACAGCCTTATCTCCTATCTGGGGATGACCCATGGAAACTGGAGACTAAGGGCTAGGCCCTGAGAAGAGCAACCCTACTAAATGTAGGATTTAGACCTATATATTTTCTTCTGAGTTCTTTGAAATAGCTGAAGCTATAGTGGCTGCTGTGGTTGAAAGCACAGCTCAGAATAGTTACTTTTTAAAAGCAGCAACTTTAAGAAGCTTCCATCCCCACTGGCCTTGCTAACTGGGAGAGTCTTGGAGTTGCAATCCAGAAAAGTAACTTTTCCAAGCTCTGATTTATATAGAGCATATAAGAAGTTGCAAACAAGGAATGAAAAGAAGACTCTGCCTTCTTTGTTAGACTGCCAGGGCCGTTTGGCAATCCTACTGCCTCATGGTTGTCACTATTTTTTCTGGGTAGACAGAACTAGGATTCCTATTCCAACATTTAGACTCACTTTAAAACATCTTCATGGAATCACTTTGGTGATGGTACATCGCTTTTTAAGGTGCATGAGCTTAGAAACCATTCTGTTATGATCTTAATTGCAGGGGGAAGGGGACATTTGCAACATTTTTGAAATTCCTTACTTTGTAAATGTCAAAGAAGAGGAACATAAAGCCAAAAAAATATATAACCTGTTAAACATCGTAAACATTATGGCAGGCTTGTGTAATGCGCAGTGTACACTTAACAGCACCTAATTTTGATGCAATCTGTTCTGTAGAAATATCAAGCTGTGTGTAATAGGAGATGGGTTATTCATTGTATTTCGTTTTATGAAATGCTGAATTATGCCATTTGTTTACAGCGCATCTATGCATCCAAATACTTGAACTCCATTAAAGATGTTGCTACAAAATATAGGAAACTGTGCTGGACTGAGTACACATCCACGTTCACAAAAGATGTGTTCTAAGGTGTCTTCTCTTCTTTTCCATTTCTTCTTGAAATCAAGTGTCAAAGTTAGCTCCATGTTTCACAAGTCCATGGCAAAATGCCCCAGCAGACCTAGGTTCCCTGGTGTCACAGCAGGCAGCGACAGAAGTTCCATGATAAGTCTCGGATTGTTTGGAACTGTCATTTTGATTTCCCATAATATACCAGACCTATGCTGCAGCATGGTGGGGTATTAATAAGGACAGATCCATAGGACAAGCATCAATGCAGCCATGGACTTTGTTAAGATCTTGGGATCTTTCTTTGGTAGCTTCCCCTAAGCTATGTGGTGATGCTAGGCCAAGGCAGTGTGGTGGGTGGGAAAAATGCAGCCTTGTTTCTTTCCAAATCTTCTTCTCAGGAAAGGCTGTCCTAGGTCTTCTGCTGGATTAATTGGGCAGAGTGTGTGGAGATAAAGAGGGGAAATGGTTGTAAATGTTCCAAGCACTTTAGCTATATTTATGCCAGGATCAAGAGTCAGTAACCATTAGATGCTTATGGACTATTTAAAATGCTTTTGAGCTTGTTATTTCTGAGAGTTTGAGCACACAGGGATGCAACAGAATGGTTCCATAAATTTGAATTATATTACCTGCTTGATCAGGAACATTCATAACATTCAGTCAAAGGAAGAACAATTAGAAAACCTTTTACACTATGGCCTCTTTTCATAAACATTAAAAAAACAACTCTTTTAAAAAAAATATCTGGACATCTTCCATAAAAAAAGAAAAATGAAGATAGAACTGAGAGACAGAATAAAATGCTAAAGCTAAATACCAGACAGAAAGTCACAGCTATAAAATTGCAGCACTGATGTTATGCTCAGATTTTATTGTCACAGGTCATGAGGAGGGGCAGAGTTGGGGTCCACAGCAGAACAACAAGTAAAAAAAAAAATGTTTTGGGCAACAGGTGGGGAATGGCATATATGCCAGAAACTTGTGAACTGGCTTAGTGAGATATGCATCAGCAAAGCCTGTTTCACAACACTGGAGGCCCATTCATTCTACATAATCATAATACGATGGCTGCATTTTAACTGCGATGGCAGCATCCTATAGAATCCTTGGATTTGTACTTTTGTGAGGTACTAGAGCTTGCTGGCTGAGAATTCTAATACCCTTTCCCAAAATAGAAATCAAAGCGTTCCATAAAATGGAACCATGGCAGTTAAAGTGGAATCACAGTGCTATAACTGAGTAATGTAAAAAGGCCTTGAGTTAAAATACTATCAGGCTCTATCCTGTTGAAGTCTGGTCAGATCACAATGGTGGGGGGGGCCCTCTGATCCTGACAAAACCCATTTCCTGTTGACTAGAAATACTACCCCAGATTCTTCTAGTAACCATTGCTCACAAAGTTTAATATTAAGAGTTTCCTTTGGACAGGGATGTAAAAATCTTTCTTTCTCAATTTCTCTGAATCTTGCTGCATTTCCTTCCCATTCTAATTGTGCATAAGGTTGCAAGCTTGTTTTATATCAGGTTGTATTTTTGAGCAAATGAATTTTCAGATAAAATGGAGTTTGGAAGTCCCAACTGCAGTTGAAAGTCGTGGGAAAATCCTTATATTCTCACTCAGCAGGGAGGAATCTGTTGAAATTGCATGAAAGAATGAAAATAAAGTTTAGATCCCTATTCTCTGTCCCTGTTTTTTCTGAAACTTAATAGTCCTATTCCTTCAAAGTAGTAACTATCCCTCCAAATTTCATCTGATCTTACCCAGAAAACAGGAGATGTGATAGAAGTTGCCTGTACAAAAAAGAATTAAAACAAGGTAGCACAAAATCCCTGTACCTATTAGTTTGAAATTGAAATGTATTGGGAATAAGGAGCTGCTGTGCCTGAAAATTCCATCCAGTGCTCAAAAACTGAAGAAAAGTTGCACTTTTCCATTGATTTCCAATAACAGTGAACAGGACTCATGAGGTTTTGGATTTCTGAATCAAATTTGGAATCAAACCCATCACAGTGGGCAGTTTCCAAATCAGTCTGAATTTAATTGGACTATTGCCAAACTGCCAGATTGACTACCATAGCTGATCTTCTTTTAAAGCTTATCTCCATGGGGGTTAAATTCTTTAGAAGGAAATGGGGAATAAAGTGATGGTGGATTTTCCATTGAACTGCTGAGTGCAGTGTAAGATGTTTAGATCTAGAAGGTATCTGTAAGACCCTCAAAACCAACTGCCTACTCAGAAGGCTATCTAACCTCTATTTAAATACCTCTAGTAAAGAAGAAGCTGCCATCTCCCATATCTTCCAACATTTTACAGACAAAAACCAGAACACACTTGGCGATGCAAGATTAGAGTGTAGTGAAGATGGGGGGAAGAAGTTATTAATCAAAAAGAACACACAAGCTAGTACAGGCTGCAGGAGTTTGTTTTTGCCTAAGTCTACAGGGAAGGCTAATATTCTGCCCTCTCCTCCCTGCTGAATTGAGTGCAAACTACTTTTTTACTTTCAACTGAACTTGCAGCAATCAAAGTAAGCTGAAGACATAAAGGGAAAGTGGGAAAAAGAGACAGAAACTGGGACATTTTACAAGCAGCCAAAAAAGTGGGATGACAAACGATGAACTGGGGCTATCCTTGCCATAATGGGACTGTTGGAAAGCATGGCCTCTTGAGGCAGTTTGTTCTACTGTCAAAGTGCTCTTACCCCATTAGGATGTTTCTTGCCAGTATCCACCAGTGTGAAATTTCCACCCATTAATTCCAGTCCTGCTTTTTACTTCATGTTCCCAAACCACTTGCCCCCCAAATTGTGAGCAGATTTGCAAGGACACTTCCTTTCCCTTTGCCCATACCAATAGGCTGACAATCTGCTTAATATTCTGAGATCTGCATCTTGACCTTCGATATAATTATTGACAGCCCTCCATTTCCTCCTTACCATTCACAGCCTAGTCTGCTCCAGCTGCTGTGGCACGTGTGTCTATACATCAGTGTTGCCAGCGCATGCTGATTGGCATTCATGCTTGAGTGTCTTTTTTATTTTCTCCTTGGCTGCTGGGAGCTGGCCGAGTAGCTGGGAAACTAAAGAGCTTCATCTATTAGGCGTGACAGATTTGTATTTAGTGGTAAATGCCTGACCTTGCTCAGACTCCTTCATCCATTCCTATCGCTTCCCCCCTCCTCAGATGAAAGATTCTGCTTAACTTCGGCTTCCTGTCTGTTGCCTTGGAAACTTGGACTAAGCAACTCGGCTAAGAGAATAACTAATAAGAGCATATCTGTCTTAAGGATGGAGAGAAAATACTTTTTAACAAAGTACTACAGCATCATCTTGAAGTCTGAAAAGCTTTCTGAGGGAGGATTTTCAAGACAAATATGGAAATACATATGTACTTCCACAGCCCACGGGGAAATAGATTTCCACCGTACAAGTTGCGTAAGAAGCAAATGAGACTTGTAGAAGAAGACAGCTTTGCTCATTCTGCAGTCTCCAGATTAGTGAATTTGTGGTGAAACACAGCTCTGGTGTTCTTCATGCCCAGTTTATTTCGACAGGATTCGTACACATCATAAGTTCCCAGTGAATGGAATCTTGCATTCAAAATACTCTTGTCAGTGATGTGCTATATCCTTCTAGCTGAATGACAAGGACTAGAATCCTTTTGGTTTGTCCCAATGAGAGGAGACTAAATCTATTGCTGAATGGTGATTCAATACATATGTTATATGTACATCCAAATAATCTGTTGACTTATGGTGACACCTTGAATTTCATAGGGTTTTAATGGGCAAGGAGGCAGTTTGACTTTGCCTTCCTCTGAAATACAGCCTACGACATCTAGATATCTTTATGGTCTCCCATCCAAGTACTTACCAGGCCTGACCCTGCTTAGCTTCCAAGATCAGATGGCATCTGGTGCCTTCAGGGTATTTAGCCCTAAGTTAAAATGTACATTTATCTAACTGAGTCAGTGGCACTACTCTAGTTAGGACTAATCACATGATTTAGGCCAATGAATTTAACTATCCATGAAGTTTCTGTGTTTAGGAATGTACACTTCTATACAGTCTACACTAGAAGATGTCTTCTCATTCCCACATCTCTGTCAAGTCCATAACAAGATGGTGATGCACCATCCCCAACACACATTTTTGATGAGACAAAATCTTTCCTGTTATTTCAGGAAGCAATGTTCTGGAAGACTCTTCCTCTGTGTCCCATTAATGAGGGGCAAAACAATGTGGTACATGGTGGAACAGGGGCTTCTTTGCTGTGGCACCCCAATTTCAGCATTGGAATGAAATAGATGTTGCCACCCTTCTCTTTAGGGGCCTCAGAGATGCCACCATTAATGTCATTCTGATACCAGGTAAAAATATGTATTTCTACCAAGGCCTTTTGCACCTAAGTGGTCTCACTCAGATTTGCATATGTGAATGGTTTTAACTGGTCTTGAACTATTCTAATTGGTTTTAAATAGTCTTGATTTAACTTGTTA
Organism: Iguana delicatissima; assembly: GCA_948472985.1. Lineage (NCBI taxonomy): Eukaryota > Metazoa > Chordata > Lepidosauria > Squamata > Iguanidae > Iguana > Iguana delicatissima. The sequence continues at coordinate 17,470 of CAOKZL010003083.1, forward strand.
ATTGTTTGATATGCTTCTTGTTTGCTTAAATTCCTACCGTTCTAAATTGTTTTAAATTTGAAATTGATTTTATTGTAGGTCTCTTTGGCATTCTGAGATACGGGGGGCGGGATATCCTCTACTTCCTCCTCATCACCATTGTGATAATTTTCTACACATGTCTTAAATTCTACTCATTCCTCATTCCACTAAAATACAGCAGCCGGTCATAGATAGGTACCTAAGAACCGGTATCTTCCATTGTTTTCCTCCCTCACCAATGCCTTTTATGTTACTACTTTCACGTGGCAAGTCTGAGAACAAGGAACAATCAATCAATATTTGTCAATACACATTGGGAACATTTTTTTTTCTGAAGAGTATGGCTAACAAAAACCTTAGAATATGTAATAAATATGAAAGAAAGTCATATTCATTTAACAGCAACTAATTTCCACTTAGAATCTAGATCCATTCACGTACCATTATTCTGTATATGAATCTTCCACTGTCTAGTTAAATCATTGTAGACCATAATTTATTCCTGCGTCCTATTTGAGTAAGGTGCTTTTTATAGATTTTCCTGAGTCAGGTCCCCTCAACTCACAGAAGGGCCCTGACTCTTCTTCTCCAGTCCTCTGAATGAGGTGACAGGGGTTTCAGGATGAGAGCACTACTTTGAAAATATGTGGAGAGAGAGAGAGAAACAGAACAAGAGAGAGAGAGAGAGAGCCCTAATGTAAGACTTTTTGTGTATGTGTATGTATGTCGGTAGGTAATGTTGTACTCTGGAGCAGTTTGAATTGTAACAGCAACCACAACAAGAACGTTGTACTCCGCAACTGTGGTTGATGCTTGTGGTACCATGCTGACCCTGTGTGACAACATAATTTGTCTCCAGGTCTCGGGTGTTGCCCTGAAATCTCAGAGCCTGGGGTAGTCCTGACTTGATAATCCTACCCTTGAGATCAAACCTGACAGCTCAGAATGACCATGATGATGGTGGTGATGGCAGTGGCAGTGACAGTAGTGGTGATGACAGTGATGCTACCATCCTTCTATCTGGTAACCCCAATCTGCCAAACAAACCATGGTTAGATGGTGGAACAGGTAGCAAAATTTTTCCCACAGAAAGTTTCAAAGTGATTGCTAACGGGCTAAAAACTGTGATTGCATATTAGAAATGGTAGTCTGGGGGTACTTTTGTTTGCATGTTCCTCATAAATAATGCAATCTTTCCCCTACAACCTATGTGCTGAAAGTTTAGGGTCTATTTCAGTGATCATAAAAGTAACGGCATCTGCCATAGCGAACAGTCAGTGAGTCAAGGATTAGACATGTCAACTTTTCTGGTTTATTGCTATTTATTACTGGTTCATTGTTGTTATTTATTGCCATGCATTCTTTGCTACTATTGCACATGTATGTATGTTTACATGTACTGGCTTTCCAGTAGCTTTGTGTGTCACCAGTGTTGAAACAGGATGGAAAAGCTGAGATGCTCATAATCATGGGTTGAATTTCTGGCTGCAGGTATGGCTACATTCTCCCTGGAAGAATTAAAGTCTCTTAAGGGGTGAACTAGAGATTCATACTTTGCTGTCTGTCTCATATATCACTGTGTACTTTCTGTAACAAAACATACATTTGGGGAAGGAGAATAGCTCAGCCACAGGGGAAAGTGCCACTTATGAATTCTGTCTTTGAACTGATGAATTCTGTCTTTGCAAATTTCTACATAAGCTGGTTTGATCTGTGCCTTGAAGTCTAACATGTGATCTTAAATGTAGATTTTCTTCCCTTTTCTCTTCTTTCTCCTTCTTTCCCCTGCTTGCTTGCTTGTTTTCTGCATTCCCCACATGTTCTGAAACAGATATATGTTTCTTAAAGTCATAATTTGAGAGAATATACTTTGAAAGAGAAAAATAATTCCATTTTGAGATTATTGGTTGATGTTATCTAGAGCAGACCCATTAAAAATGAATGGGATTTGTTCTAACAACTAATTTAAGTTTTGTTCATTTCAGTGAGCCTACTGCAGGTAGGACTAACGTTAGCTTTAGCCATCTGAGTGCAGATTCATAAGAGAAATAGGATGGATTAGACTTCCGAGTGAACATACGCAAAAGTTACAGAAACTAGAAGTGGATCTGCCCACCTTAGTTCTGAGTTCAGTCTTAATGTCTTCAAGCAGGACTAGAAAAGACCCCTGTGCAACAACTCAAAGAGCCATTGCCACATGTGTAGTCACATCTGCAAATCAATTTCTGTATCCTTTTTCTTCTTCCCACTGCCATACCCGTTCTGTGCTAGTTCTACATTGTTTTATGGAAAAAGAAACACACTCAGGCCCTTTCCACACTGGGCTATTAAAACGGTGCAAAGCGACCTCCAACGGAGGTCTTCTGCACTGTAGAGTGGACTGGGATGGACTACTTTTTGCAGTTTCACACCTCAGTCCTCTCCGGAGCGACCGGAACTGGTCGCACGGCGTGTTTTTTAAAAACCTTTTTTTAGAGGTTTTTAAAAAGCACAGAGCGCGTGACTCCATATTGCTCTGTCGCGACGCTCTGGTGCAGATTTGCAGGCGTGCACTAGTGCATGCCTGCAGATCTACCAGGGGCGGGCTTTAGGCTGGTGAGCTTCTCTGGTTGGTGGAGAGCCTCCACCAACTGGAAGCCGCCATTTTGGACGCTGGAGCAGTGCGGAGCGATGAGCTCGCACTGCTCCTTGTCCCGACGGACTCAACCAGATGCTGAAGAAATCCAGTGAGTCCTGTTTACGTGCGGTTCCTTTCCCACATGTGGAAAGGGCCTCAGTTCACACTGGATTTGGGCCATGGGAGTTCTGATGGAATTGCTCTGGCTGTTTTTGGACTTCCTCTTCCATTGCAAGGATCACACATGACTTGCAGTAGTTTTGTACTAAATTACTACTCTAAAGTCCAGAGGACAGTAGTAGAAAAGTTTTATTAGGAAGAAAAAAAAACATTTAGAAGGAGTCAAGAGTGCATTTTCATGATGAGAACTAAAACTTAGTTCAAATACATCACTCATTAATGTTTGGAGAAGAGAGTGCCTTGACACCAGGAAAAAAAATATAATAAAAAGGCCAACTCAAGATACCAATGGTTAGTAGCATGAAAGAGCTACAAGCGGCATTTGAGGTCAGTTCATATACCTTTCAAGCTTAAAGAATCCAGGAAATCTCTCATGTTCTGTGCCTTTATTTTAGGGAAGCCAGGCTAAAACCTTTGTTGGTTTCCATTCTCCAATAAGTGTTTCTAAAACCTACTCTGAAGCAATTCTGAGTATTTATTCAAACTTGACATTCTTGTTGGTGGTGATCCTGTACCACCATGCTTGACAGCAGAGGAACTGTTTTACATACCGAAGTCCCTAAGTTCAGTCCCTGGTAGAATTAAGTAGCAGTGTAGATGGCAGGAATGTTTGGTTGTTGTTGTTTTTATGTACCTTCAAGGCTGTCTTATTGTTTTCTTGGGAGTTTTTAGAAGCAACAAGTGTGAGGAGAAAGAGGCCTTAGTAGGGTGCTGCAGTCACTGGAGAATCAGAGTGAGGAGACATGCAGCACGAAGTCTGAGATGTCCCAGTGTCTCTCTTGGAAAAAGGCAAATGGGAAGGACAGATTGAAAGAACTGGAAAGACAAGCTGCATACCTTATAGCCAATTCAGAGGGTCAAGAGTTTAAGAAAACCAAATACATGTCAGGTTATCAACAATTTGTCTGCAATGAAGGCTCAGGTCTGCTGCTGGGAGATATATAGCTGCCTGAAATTGACAACCATGTGGAATTATGGAATTTTTCTCCCTCAGATTGGTGTAGCAGTTCTAATCCAATAAGGTGCCCTGTCAGTATCACCTTGCTCTGACTTCACCCTTTTTATCAAAACCTTTGTGTAACACAGTTAGAGTTTTAATTGCTCCTCAGAACCAAACTGTTTACTTAAGGTAGCATGTACTCTTTACTACAATGACTTCAGATAGGTCAGACCAACTCTGCAGTTGTAAAATACATTCTAACATTTATTATAGTAACAGTGGAAATAAAGAATCTTGTTTGAGTTCAGTTGTAGCACAATGTTAATACATAAGCAGTTAAAATTCTATCAGACTTTCTCATTCATGGTAAGTCGTGCTTCAGTCACCATTTTCCTGTATCTTTTCCCCAGCTGCTTAATCACAAACCAAAACCACCATTTCTCTGGCTAGTTCTCACTAAGGGCTCAAAACCTATGCAGAAATGTTGCCTTATATAGAATTTCTTTTGTCCACAAGTCCTTCCCATGCATACCACTGTACTGAGTTTAATTCTTGAGGTGCTATTCCTGTTACCTAGCAACCAGACATCAAGCTGCACTGGCATTCCAAATAGCTAATTCCCAAAACGATTTCATCACAACCTTATAGCCAATTCAAAGGGTCAAATGTTCAAGAAAGCCAAATACATGCGAGGCTGTCAACCATTTGTCTGCAATGAAGAGTTGCTTCTGCTCTTGGGAGATTTATAGCTGCTTGACATTGACAATCAGGTGGCTAACTGCTTGCTGTCTGATATTTAAGCCAGTGAATGAGGCATCGCCTCCACCTCTGCTTCTGTTTGGCTTGCTCTCATTGCATGAAAGAAAGACGCCTCTACTTGGCATCCAAGTACTGTAGTTGAAGTGAGGAGTCATTGTCCAGTGAGTCTAAATTGCCTCTGTCTGCTCTTTATTGCTCAGGTTCTGGGAAGGTGCTGTCTTATGGAGCTAGGGGCCCTTCCTGCTCTTCTAAAGGAAGGAATACCTTGTGTTAGATTCCTGATATACCACAGGTTTATGGCAAGTGCAGTCACTTTCACAGTATCCTACAGAGGTATAATGCAAACTAAATAAAGTGATAAAATCATTTTAAATATGACAAATACCGTCACCTCCTCATTGTCTGGTGTTTTGGTTCCCTACCCTGGCTTGGCTGAAGCTACTGGAACACCTTTTTCAGCATATGCATGCTATGTTTTACTTTCAAAGTCCTGCATTTAAAAAACAACAACTGCAAGACACTGGTTTTAATCATGTCATTTTGACTACTAATTATGATGACTGTATGCTACCTCCAGGAATCAGGAACTGTGTGACTCTGGAAATCTGTTTCCCTCACATCCTCTTGGTGGGCTCCTCATAGGTGCTGAATTGGCTGCTGTGAGAGAACCATGGATTAGAGAGGTTTTTAGATTGATCCAGCACAGACTTTCTTATTTCTTCTCATTCTTCATTAAACTATCAACTAGTTTGTTCTTGTACATAGTGCTGAGCTGTTTTTTCAGAAGAAAAACTGATCCATTGACAGTCATTGCCTTGCAGCTAATAGGACCTGAGATGTGCTTGATTTGTATTCCACAAACATTATGCCCCCAGTCAAAGTTGTGTCTTTCCCACACAATGGTTGCCTTTAGGGAAATGAAGGTGTTGGGAGATCCCACCATGGATCTTTAGTGAGATGTATAATTTAAAATAATGAAGTATAGTATCATGTATCAAGTAAATTATAGGCCTATATCCTATTGTTTGCTACAGTAGAGTATTGATCAATTGGATTGACCTATGGGTTTGGCTCACCAGTCAACAGTTGATTCAGTGCCTCTCCTCTCTTGGCGAAGTCTTCTCTTTGTTCACACAGCTGATTGTCTTCTTTAAATGATTGCCCTTTTTAAATATCTCAAGGACTGCCACAGAGAAGAGGCTTCAGGCCTTTCCTCTGCTGCCCCAAAGGGTAGAACCAGCTGTCATGGTTTTAAGTCGTCAGAGGGTAGATTTCAGTTGAACATTAGAAGGAAGTTCTTGACAGTAAGATTGAATTGGCAATGGAACTAATTACCTAGAGGGGTGGTGGGGTCTCCTGTGGATGTCTTAAAAAAGAAGTTGGACAGCTACCTCCTGGGAATAGTCCTGCTAGAGGTCCTGCACTGAGCAGGATTGGACTCAGGTTGGACTCAGTGGCCCATGGAGCCCATTTCAACTCTATGAGTTTCTGATTCTGTTCTAGTTGGGATGAACCAACAGGATGCCAGTAATTGATAATGAGGTGTATATTAACTATATTAAGCTGTAAGACTTGTTGCCTGCTTTTATATGAAGGCAAACATTAGTCCATTTCTAATGAAAGTTTTTTTTTTCTGTGAACAATCCATAAAGATATTGCAAGTGTGCCTAAAAAGGGCAGGGAACAAAAATTGAGACAAATGGAAAATCTAAATCTGAAACTTCAGTTCCTTTGCTTCTTTTCAGATTTTGATGTTGGAACTGTTTTTGAAGTGCATGAAATTGAATCTTAAAACTTGTTGATGTTCATTCAGTAAAATTACAATTGCCTGCCTAGTTTAGTATTATAGTCTATTTTCATTCAACCTGCCATCATTTTTCATTATGAATAATATAATAATGATTAATGAATAAAGACAAAAAAGATAAAGCCTAGGGCTTCCAAAAGATTTCATGTGACCATTTCAGCTTTGCTTCCTTCAAGCAAGAGGTCTGAGTTTATCAGAACCTTTGCACAAATGTTTACTGCAAAATTCAATAGGTTTCCTCCCATATTTTCCCATGGGTCTTTTTCTTTAATAAAAAAGAAATTACAGCAAAATAATGTCAGCATTGAAAATGTGAACTGATGCAACAGTGATTCATTGTAGAAAATGTCAAGCAAATAAATACAAGAGGAGTAAGCTTGCCTGACCCACTTCAGTCTAAGGTGGTTTCAGAGGCATTAGTATTTCCTAATGTGTGATGGCTTTAGCAATCCTCCCTCCTCCACTGAGGATTCATGCAGAATTGTGCTGCCTGAAAAGACATAGCATATAGTGGGACTCAGTGACCACCGTGGCTGGCTGGTTTATTGATTGCAAGTCGATTGTGCAATGGGAAAGATTACTCAATTCACTTACTCAGAAATAAATATGAGTTTCAGTCTGTGGTGTGGTTATGTTTGAAGTACTATGTACAGTTTCGATTGCTCCACTAAAAAAAAAAATGTTTTCCCTGTGCTACAAAAGATGACAGACTATTTCAGCTCTAAAAAAGGAAAGAGAAGTAGTAACACAGTGATAATACTTTTGGTTGTTTAAAGAGATGGGAATTTTCAGCTTTGAATGGTGAGCCTGGCTGAGAGGTTGTGTCATAGAGGTTTAAAAAAGGTCTAAAATATTGGCATGGCTTCACTGACTAAGCTGAAGACTGTGCCACTACTCCCAGTCCTCAGCCTTCAGGCAAACTTCCTTCCCTCACCTATCTCAACACAGCCACCAACTTTTCACAGTGGAAATTTGTACGATAGTAATTGGAGACACACACATACACACCTCTGTACCTTTGGCTACTTTCAAGCTAAGCCCTTTCTCATTAGGAAAAGACAGTGAGAGAGAGGCTGGTAATGTGGTGAAAGATGATTCTGCTACCTTGAGGAAGAGGCAATTCAAGCACTTTTAAACACTGTAATATAGCATTGTTTTTGATGTGATAGATGATGTCTCTGAGATCAAGGAGCAACTGATTGTGCCAAGCACTGAGCCAGTGAGTGAGCAAATCAACTTGCAAACATCCCTCGCACTGGAAGGTCAAGCAGAGACAGAGTTGCCCCAGCCAGCTCATGATGGAGAGGGAACCGGCAGTGATTCAGAGGAGGTACAGCCATCTGCACCCATCAGCCCTCAATCATGAAGAAAGCTGAAATGGGCTGCTCAGAGGGAGGCTGCATGGATTAGGTAGAGGAAGCAATAACAAGCAGCACCTACTCACTGTGGCTATTTAAGTCTGCCGGTGTGGCTGCTCTTTGCTTGCAGCAAATTACTAGCAAGCCCTCATGACCTTTGTGTCTCCTGCTCCCTGAAACCCTCCAGATGGATCTCTGCCACCTGAACTTTAGGACTAGACTTTGACCTGGCTCAGCTTGCGTTTTCCTTGTAGTTGGTGTATTCAGACTCTCCCTGCAAGTATTCCTGACTTCCCTCCTCCCTTGCTGGCTAAGGCTTGGCAGGGAGAGAATCCTGACATTTGACCACCTGCCTTTTCTTATGATAAGGATGGAGAGTTGTCAGGCATTGGCATTGCATTGGCCCCCCATGAATACTCCTCCATCTGCTCCATCCCTAAAGAAAGATTGCATTTTTTTCTTCGTCTCAAAATGCCCACAACAGCCCATAGGGGTTGCCATGTTTTCATCTAGTGGTCTGTAATAGGCACAAGGGAAGATTTAAAAAAAGATCAGGAAGTGACCTGAAAGTCCATTTCTAGTTCATTTCTTATTTAAAGAATGTCTTATCTTGGCCCTGAAAAACAACCAAATATGACAAAATTTCCTCATTCTCTAGTAGGCATTGGGGGGCACTGGAGGTGCTGGGAGGCCGTGGTGGACAGCCTTAGGGGGAGTGCGTTTTTCCCAGCTCTTGGTCTATGAGAAGTTGGCTATCAACACTACATGCAGGTGCCCAAAGAATCTTCAGAAGATGGTATCACATTTCCCAATCCTTTCCTGCTCTGGACCAAGAATGCCAATGGGAGAGAGCTTTTCCTACCTCCTCAGCATGCTCACCAAAGCTGGCATCACACTCATCCAAGGGAGCATCCATGCACAGACAGAATTTATCAAACCAGGAAAAGTGCACAATGGGGGGTTGAGATCATTGTTTTAAGTCGTCTTTCATATTAGAACAGTGAGTAAACCAATTAAGTGGATTGAATCTAGGTTCAGGACACAGTTCTTTAGGCAAGGTATTAATGAGGTGTCGGTATTATAACTCTAAGGGTGTGTGACTATAGCTAAAAGTATATTCTGCAGGAGATCCATGATCAAATCTCTTGAAAATGTCATCAGTTCTGATGAAAAGAAAAATAACAGTAAAGAGCTGTAACAAGTTCTTGCCTCCCCATGACAGAAGAACGTCATATGTTCTGAAGTAAGATCCTGATTTGAAACTGAGATACAGTTGGGTTTTTTTCTCAAATAAACAGAGCTGAACTGACCTATTTTCTAATGCACCAATGTGAAATTTCAACTGAACCTAAACTTTAGTTCCTGACAGCATTAGAACCTTAAAGAGCTAAACACGAAAGTAGTTCCGAGTTGCAGAAGTTCGGAATATGGAGCCTATAAGTACCCTTAAAGGAAATGTGTTCTCTTTCTTTTATTGAAAGAACAGTTTTCTATAGACCTGGATGTTGAAAGGCAGAGACCTGAAAAATCTCATCTGTTTTTTTTCCCATGATGGCAGTTTATAGAGCAAGTCACACAATGTCATCTTAACCTTGACAGTGTACTAGGGACAGACGCAGGGGTATACACAGCAGCTACTCTTTAGCAATTTCCTCACTGTATTAGTCACACTCTAGCCTTTCCTAATATCAGATATTCACAGATATTTGTTCCAGTAATTCAGTTTCATTATAGGCATCTTGAATCAAATCAAGGCATGAGTATGACTCCCAGGGATGTTTCCAGGAGTTCAGGGAAATGGCATAAACCTATTTTGATTGCTCTGTCTTCCCTCCGCCACACTCACCATTTTTGCATTTATTCAGTGGGATTTGGAGGTAGTTGTTGGCGAACGCTTTGTTTGGAGAAGAAAACAAGGCAGTTGTTTGAAATACTTTGGAAACATGTTTGTAGTTGAGGAGAAATTACACTGGGAGAGTTCTTACATAGTATTGCTAGATCCAAAGCAGATTCATAATTAAGATTGCAAAGTAGCAGTAAAAGTTATATCAGAAAATAGTGAAATAAATGCTGAAAAGCATTTTTTTAAAATTTTTGGTGAGGATATGAAAAGTAGATGAAAATGAGGAGAACCTTCAGTTGCACAAATTTCTATTCTCCCCCCCCACAGAAAACAGCATTTTCTTCACAGAAAATAATATTTCTGTGCTGGAACATTGCTTTCTTTACAGATTTTTTTTTTCTGTGCAAAAAGTGTTACTTTCTGTGCCAACAGAACCAACATTTTGTGTAGAATAAGTCTTGAACTGTGAATAGTCTTTGAAAACTGCAGGTTTTAAAGACTACCGTGGACTGGGAAGAAAATTGCTGAAATGAAATTAGCAAAGAAAGAATTACAGTCCAACTGCAAAGTCCAGAAAAGGCAAATCTATACACCTTTCGTTTTAGTATCCAAAATAAGAATCTCAGATGTAGAATCCCTTTTCTCAAAACTGGTCCTGAAGTACTGGTACATGTAAAGGTGAACAGAAATCTTGCATCAGATTATTTCAGCGATAAAGGAGGGCTTTAGGGAGGCAGTCAGTTGACTAAAAGGGCCTTTTGCCTGTTTTGTTCGTTTTGTAATTTTTTCATTAATTTGGTCATTTTCTCACTGTTGCTTCCCATTTGTAGTCCTGGTAGTGGCAGCGAAGGTGTTCCCTGGCCCTGCTTGACACAATATTCTACCTGCAGTGCAGCTGAATAAGGACAAGGAGCATGTTGTTGCCACTCAAATTTGTCCTCAGATTGTAGTCCAAACCCATTTAGCCTTAGGCCATTTCCACATATATTGTTATAGTGCTATTATTCCACTTTCAACATCCTGTGGAACTCTGGGGTTTAGAGAGGGCCATTTAGAATTCTCAGTCAGAGAGCTCTTTGGCAGATTGAAGCGTCACAAAGCAGTCCCTACAGGCCCTGGAGAGAAAAGAATGCCCCATGTCTCTCTGCAGCCTGCAAATGTTAAAGACATCAGCTAAAGATAATCTTACAGGCTGCAGACTCCTTTTAATGAACTAAAATTAATTAATCCGTTTGAATACAAAATAACTTCAGGATGAGTTTTGCAAAGTATCCATGCAAAACTTCAAGTGTCTCAGCTTCATGGTCTTGGAATTATATTGGAGACAAATGGACTGCATTCTCTTTTATTATTATGCATTTGTTTTTGTTTTTCTCTCTGCATAAATTGAAGAAGAGGATATGAAATTAAAGTTGGCTTTTTGTTTTTGAAGTATTTATATTCATTTACTTATTGGCACAGGTTGCGTACCAACATATTCATCTTCCCACTGTTTGCTGAAGCAACCAAATATAGATGAATGCAATTTAATGCAGTCTAAATCTCAGGCCATTTCCACATGGGCATATTGCCCACGCTAGAGCGACCTCTCAGGAGGTCTTCTTCACCGGGGTCTGCGCTAGAGCAGTTAAAAAAAGTGAGGTTCTAGACCTCAAACTGCTCTAGCGCAGCCGCGGGGGTGGCGCTGTGAGTTTTATAAAAACCACCTTCAAAAGTGGTTTTTATAAAACTTACCCGCGCTGCCCCGTAGCAGCCCCCGGTGAAGAACTGCAGAGACATGGTAGCGCGTCCCTGCAGATCTGCCCAGGGGCGGGCTTCCGGCTGGCGCGCTGTCCTAATTGGCGGAGCGCCACCGGAAGCCGCCGGCCACCATTTTGGGCGCTGTGGAGTGCTGCGGAATGCCGCCGAAATTCGGCAGCTTTTGGAACAGCGGATCCACACTCTTCAGAGGGACGGAGCAACCCGCTCACGGGTAAGCTCCGCCCCTGCGTGCGCGGCCCCGTTTCGCCCTCCCCATGAGGAAAGGGCCTCAGTGTCAGCATGTGCTTTGAGTGTTGGTCTAGGACTCTGGGAGGCCAGGATTTGATTCTCTACTCGGTCATGGAAACTCACTGGCTGACCCTGGGAAATCGCACTCCTTTACCCTCAGAGAAAGGCAATGGCAAACCCCCCTCTGAACAAATCTTGCCAAAACAATTCCATCATACATTCACTTTAGGTTTGCCACAAGTTGGAAATGACTTGAAGACACAACAACAATAACTAGCATAGACCCACTGAATTAATGAGAGTGTGATAAATCAATATTTACACAGATATCATTGATTTAGTGGATCTGGTTTTGTGGGAGTTAATAATTAGTTTTAGACTCAGGTATGCAGACTGGCTCTAAGATTTGGAAACACCTGAAACTGCTGTTATCACTCTACCATCTGCTTCATATTTTCAAATGTAAAAACTGTTAAATGCTTCCTTCAAAAATCTCTACCTTTTCTGTTTACCATGCTATAAATACATTCTATAAGTACCATGCTATAAATACATATGCACAAAAAATTGTTTGTGATGTTTCTGTGGCTCTTCCTTGACATCATATTACGTTAATCTCACAAAAGCAGATTATTTCTAATAAATCTAATAAAAGCAGACAAAAGCAGATTATTTCTAATAAATCTCATAAATTAACACAGGCTTTCTTCTTGGTATGTAAATTCATAGCACTTTTTTTACAACCGAAGAGGGTTATTGCATTTAAGCTCCAATCTTACACTCGTCAAAGAGTGAGCTCCATCGAACTGTGACTACATATGTACAAGATAGCCTCTGTAATGTGGAAACTTGAGTAATATAATGTATAGTGACACTAATATAATGTTTAGTGTCACTTACAGTTTTTAAAAGCTGTTACCCAATAGATTTCTCTCATGGCCAACTAAAGAAATCTTTTTACATTTTGATTTCATAGTACCACTTCTACCTCACCATCCTCTGGACACCCACTTCTCAATTTTACACAGATTTGTGCTTTCTGGTCAAATGTAATTCATTTTTGCGGTTGTTACATTATTTTTCTTGTCAATCTCTGACAATTTGTATTCTAACACTCTTGCTCTCTGCCATCACACCAGACTGAGGGATTTATTCTACTGTGACCATAGTTTGAATGTACTCTTTGGTGTACTCTCAAGTTCTGCCTGAGGCAGTTTGCCTGCCTGCCGTTTTTATATACACACATATATATACACCACCCTGACAACTTGAGAGGGAAAGCAGAAAATAGTACATTGTCAAAACCACTACTTTGCATTAAGAGACTTTCGCCTTTTGTTTCACTTCACAGAAATAGATGCTATTTTCTGCAGTTTTCTTTTTTCAGAATAAAAATAAAAATGTTGGCTGAAATCTTATTGGCGACATGTGCTCAGCCTTATATGGCATTGTTGTTTGATGTCGTTCTTGTTGTTGTTGTCTTGTGTGCCTTCAAGTCTTTTCCAACTTATGGCAACCCTAAGGTGAACCTATCATAGGGTTTTCTGGGGCTGAGTATGTGTGACACATCCAGCATCACCAGTGGGTTCCCGTGGTTGAGCAAGGAATCGAGCTCTGGTCTACACGGTGGTCGTACAGTGTTTTAGTCACTACACCATGTTGGCTCTCCCAAAAATATGCCAAAGTTCTATTAAAATCAGGGGAGGTGCTTAAGCTCTCTGGTTGAGAATACTAAATGTGTGTGCATATATATACCTTCAACTTATGGTGATGCTATGAATTTCACAGGGTTTCCATAGGTGAGGAATGCACAAAGGTAGTTTTGCTAGTTCTTTCCTCTGAAATTTATCTTACAGCCCCTGGTATTTTGTTGGCAGTCTCACATCCAAGTACTAATCAGAGTTGACCCTGCTTAGCTTCCAAGATCAGATAGGAATTGGTACCTTTAAGGTATGTATAAATTTGTTGTTGTTGTTGTTGTGTACTTTCAAGTTGCTTCCAACTTATTTTGACCCTTGGGAGAACCTATCTTGGGAGTTTTCTGAGGCTAAATGTGTGTGATGCACCCAAGACTGCCCGGTCGGTTTCCATGGCCAAGTGGGAAATAAAACCCTGGTCTCCATGGTTGCAGTCCAAAGCTCAAATCATTACACCACACTGAGTCAGCCCTATATGGCCTAGGCCTAGGTCATCAAACAAACTATATCTCCCTATATAACTCTACCCAGGCCCAATATTCTCCAAAAAGGCCTTCTCTCAGTTCCACCATTTTCATAGGTAGCATTGGTAGGGTCACAAGATAAGGCCTTCTCAGTGATTGTCCTAGACTCAGGAACTCCTTTTCCATGAAGGCCAGAATGCCTTCTTCCTTGCTGTGCTTGCTTCAGAAGTCCACCAGACTTTCAAAGCAGAAAGTTTATTAAGAATGGGCTTTTTACAGGGTACAGTATTATTTTATACTGAACTGTTTTGCTATTTATCCTTTTAACTTATTTTTAACTTTTTAACTGAATATTTTATATGGATTTAAATCACTCTTAAACTGCTCTTTTAAAAGTGGCTTAAATATTGTAAGTCATTTAATTCCATTTTAATGTTCACTTTTTGTATCTTTTTAGCTGTATTGTACTTTTTTTAAATCCTAGCCCACCTTGAATCCCTATCACCAATTTATTGTTTTTAACTAGTCCCCATTTGTAGTGCAAATTATTGCATAATACAGAATACTAGAGTATAGACGTGGAGTTGCCCAGGATTTTATTTTCTCATAGATAATACTTGTTAGAAAGATTTGAAATCCTGTGTCTCTAATTCTCCAAACTGTCAGTACCTGGAACTCTTCCCTCTATTCCCCAGTAAAATATATATTCAGAATTATTAACATACAGAGGTTGGGTTCCTGAGGCAATACACTGCCCTCCTCCTTGCTGCTAGGCCTCATCTCCATAGCAACTGGCCTATTTAAGACAGGCCCAAGAGTTCTCTGGCTGAGAATTCTAAAGTCCCCTCTCTAAACTGCAAACTCCAGGATTCCATAGAATCTTCTTAGGCAGCTAATCATATGAGCTCTTTGCCTGACATAGCCAATCATATGAGATCTTCTCTGCCTGACACAAACAAACAAACTTTGACTTTTATATATAAGATTTTGGCATGACTTGGGCCCTTTCCTCACGGGGGGGCCGAAACAGGGCCGAGCACACAGGGGCAGAGCTTACCCGTGAGCGGGTTGCTCCGTCCCTGCGGAGAATGCGGATCCGGCGTTCGGCGGCGCTTGGCAGTGCCCAAAATGGTGGCTGACGGCTGACGGCGGTGCTCTGCCAATTAGGACAGCGCACCAGCCAGAAGCCCGCCCCCGGGCAGATCTGCAGGGACGCGCTACCGCGTCTCTGCAGTTCTTCACCGGGGGCTGCTACGGGGCGGCGCGGGTAAGTTTTATAAAAACCAATTTTGAAGGTGGTTTTTATAAAACTCACAGCGCCACCCCCACGGCTGCGCTAGAGCAGTTTGAGGTCTAGAACCTCACTTTTTTTAACTGCTCTAGTGCAGACCCCGGTGAAGAAGACCTCCAGGAAAGGTCGCTCTAGCGTGGGCAATATGCCCATGTGGAAATGGCCTTGGTCTTGAATGAACAATTTCCAGTCCCTCAGTGTTGAAAGTAAGCTGTTCTTAGGAGACCAGGCAATGTCTAAGAACTGGTTTCTTAATGTCAGTCAACAAAGTCGCCCGAATTTTTGGACTCTGCTTAGTTTTGTGACTGTGGCAACTGACATGATGAGTGCCTGCACTTCAGAATTTGCCACTGCATCACCAGCAACCACAGTTAGGGTAATTGTTCCAGTTCAGGATCATTACTCCATTGCTACCACAGACACAGGAGCAAGCTAAAGATAGAAATTATATTGGAAAATAGTTGAAAATGGATGCAAAATGCTTTTTTCTCAAATGCCAGAAGAGCCTGACAAGGAGATTCCTGGTCTAGAATAATAGATTCATAGAATCATAGACTTGGAAGAGACCACAAGGGCCATCAAGTCCAACCCTCTGCCATGTAGGAATATATAATCAAAGCATTCCTGACAGATGGCCATCCAGCCTCTGTTTAAAAACCTCCAAAGAAGATAACTCCACCATATTCCATTGAGATAGCAGCATATTCCACTGCTGAATGGCTCTTGCAGTTAGGAAGTTCTTTCTAATGCTTTTGTTGAATCTCTTTTCCTGTAGCTTGAATCTATTGGCCCATGTCCTAGTTTCCGGTCTGATGAGAATTGTCACAGTTTGGGACTTATTCTGTGCAAAATTCACACATGGAGAGGGTTTGCACACAACCTTTCGTTTTCTGCACCTGAAACAGTATTTTCTGTGCTGAAAATGTTGTTGCCTATGCAGAAAATGCTGTTTTTTCTTGCAAAAATTGCAATATTTGCAAAGAATAAACCTTGAACTGCAAACAGTTCTGCAGTTTTTGAAGACTTTGTCACAGCAAGAAGAAAATTGCTATAAAATTACTTGTCGCTTCCATTGAAAACAAAATTAGCAAAGAATTATATCTGTAGAATAAGCATATGAAGCTGAGTGCTGATCAGATGGAAAATGAAAACAGACGACAGCTCTCAGCCACAAGTTGACTGAACAGTTAAACCATGATAAACTTAACTTATGCATATTGAGTTTAATAATCTCTGTGAAATGACTTAGAAACTCAGAAATTGTTTTATTAAAGGAAGGTGCTATTCACAGCTTGGAATTGTTCTGCCAATAGCACAGTAGCTGGGGGATTCTGAGAACTGTAGTTAAAATAAGTAACTCTTTCAATGAAACTGTTTCTGCAGGAGCTGTTTTTTTGCAGTTTGAAAAACAGTGAGCCAATAGAGTTTAAGTTAGAAAAGAAATCTTAAAGCTTTGTATAAACTCTTATGACAAAGCCTTAAAAAAAAAAAGTCCTTCCAAAATGTAATCCTACAGTAAAAATGTGGAGGTTGTATCTTTAGTTTGTCTCCCCAAATATCTCTTTTGTTCATTGCGGTTACTTGTGTGCCACTCAGACCCACGGTTTTATAGACAGGGCAAGGACATTGAGTTAACATTCCTTTAAAAAGCAAAGAAAGAGGGCAGTAATTATCTGGTTCCTTCCCTGATATGTCTTGCCAAGGTTTCTCCCTAATGACTGATTTATAGAATCAATTCAAAAACAGCATGTGATTCTTGAATGGGTTTTCTCTCCATGACTTGGGCTCCCAAAACTCCACAAGTTTGAAAATGGAACATCTTTTTAAAATAATATTAAAAATTAATCTGAAATTCAAAGGATCATAAGGCTCTGGTTGTACTTTGCATGAAGTAATGTGGGGGAAATTAAAGACTGAAACACCATAAGAGCTAGTACACACTTCCTTTTATCTGCTTAAAATATTCATATAATATCCAACAGCTTTCGATTGCTGGCTGTATTCTGTGAAGTTGTGTCATCCTAGATAAATTGATCTGTTTATATAATGTGGGAGTGCAAGATGGTTTATTCTACTCTTTCTTTAAGGAGTTTGGAATAACATTGTGGCTGTCCCTTTATTCTCCTAAGAATCCATTTTATGATCCCAAGGTAGCTTAGGCTAGTGAGTGACCCAGTGCCATCATCAGACCAAGAAATTTGAAGGACCCTCCTGCACCCTTGTGAACCTCATTAGCCTCTTGTGGGCCAATCATAAAGAAGAGTCACTGGGAGGAAATGCTATGGGAGCTTTCCAGAAATCATGGAACCAACATATATTGTGTCATTAGCACTTTGGAATAATGGCATCTGGTGGCTTCCATGTCACTGGGGTAAGGAATCCATCCCAAGTTTTAGTCTGAATGTTGGCTATCTATGTTAATGAACCCACTCTCCAAAATAGCTTCAGCATCTTTGATAGCTCATTTAAAGTTCCAACTGAGCCGTGGGCAGGTTCACCACCATCCCTAACATGGAACCAAATGTTTTACAGCATTTGGTTATAATAAAAGATTAAAAAAAAACCTTTCTCCTTTTGTCCAGACAAACAGATGAGACTGAAGCGTTGTTTCTCCTGTTGCATCCAAGGGATCTTGATTGAAAGGGGACAGGAGAGAGAAAGACCATGCTCTGTCCCTTCACACTGAAATAGTAGTTTATTTACATGCAGATCAGCTCTGCGGTGCTGAATTGCTCCCTATACAGAATGACTTGGACCTTCAAATCACTCTGAATAGACAAGACCAGAGCTATAGATTCCTGCAGGCTTCTCAGCTTGATTACATTTATGGTTGGATTCACAAAATTTCTTTGGGAAAGAGAAGGGGAGAGGGGGAGAGGGAGAGAAAGACAGACAGAAAGATTGAAGCAGCTCATTTATTGAGCGCCAAATGGAATGCACATGAAGGGATTTTCACACACCTGATGATGAAAGAAATGTGTAACCAAGTGCAATTATTATCTTGAACTGGGAAAGCTCAGAGCCATTGTGATAATCAGAACCAACACAGAAACTATTGCGGGTATGATGAAAAAGCCTGTTGGAAATGAACATTACAGTTCTCATTTAGCTCGAACATTGTCTGAGTTTCCCCCAGCCCTCAAAATCAAGTAAACTTTCAAAGATGTACAGGTTTATAACCAAGCACAATGCCATTTCCAGGAGGACAGAGGCACAAAAGTAAGATACTTTGCCAAGCAGGCTTTCATAAGCCATATGATTTTCAGGTTTCAAAAGCAGTTGGATACGGTGACTCAACAGCAATTGAACACTGAATTGCCATTTCTCAACTTGCTGTCTTTTACAATGCCAAAAGGCAGGGATTGGTGGTTCAAGCAGAGTGCAAGAAAAAAAACTATTCTGCTCTCCCTGGAGGACTCTATGGAATGTGGGCTGTAATGTGGACTCTTACACATGGGAAACAGTGTCCTAACATTTTACAGAAAATTAGTAAGTTATATTGATTGGGATAGCCTTCATTATTACTTTCTCCAGCTGCTGAAGTTTTTTTTTAAAAAAATCAAGTTCTTTTTCTGAAAAAATATGAACAAATTGTGAAATTTGTTAAATCATTCAAAAAATTGGTAACTGAAATGCATTTGTATCAGCCTCGTGATATATGTTTAGCTGTTTTCCAAGCCTATGCTGTGTCTGTATGTGTTAGCTATTAACATTTTTAGAAATAAGGAACCTCAGATAAAAAAAAAGTTGGCAGCCCTAGGTCAGCATTACTACATGGGGCTGGAAGGCATTGTTCATGTTGCAGTGTGAACTTATATAATTTTGCTTGCAGATTGTATTGTAGGCAAATTGTCTTAAAATGCATGTATGAGAAAAACTGGAGATAAACATGCATGTAGTTTTACATGCCAAAAAGATTTAAAATCCTCGAAGTCTGGATGAGGCAGTCTTAAAGCTGGAAAAGTTCTCAGCATTTGGGAGAAATCAGGGCAGGGGAAAAAGAGAGAAACTGCATGCAATTAACACTGACAGATTTGTTCATCCCAATCTGCTGGGAAGGTGAGTGGGCTTCTTCACAGTTCATGAACATCATGACGTGAGGGATCAAGGGAAATAATTTGGATTTGCCTTTCATCAGCCCACTTTAGGTACCCAGCAGAATGCTTGGAGAATTCTTTCTGTCCTTGGATCTAAAGAGATGATATTCTGAAGACACTGTAGAATGCACCTTGTACCCACCACCATTTTCTAGAATGGGCTGATAGGTCCTATACATACCTAGAATGTGGAGGGATGGTGGATGATGGGAGCTATGCAAAAACCACAATAGCACTTCCCTCCTGCACTGAGCCCTGGCAAAAACAGCTTACCAGAGTCAAGTGTTTCAAAAACCATCATATAGCAGAGACTGTACACACAGCTTAGAAGCGTGCCCAGCAGAGTTTAAACGCTAGCAGCAAATGCTCTGAAGCCACAAAAATACTCCCACACCTTCTTTCTTTCCAACAGGAGGCTTTTACTCTTCAGTTACGATACATACATATATACATTACTCCAATGGAGTTTCAGCTTTCCACAGCATGTGAAGATATGCATCCAACATAGCCTCCGGCCACTCCATCAGACAATCGAGAGGGCACAGTTGGCTAGAACACACCCCCTTATATACATACATTTCTGATGCAACTCTAGCCAACTTTGCTTGTTCCCATGTATGATGCAACCCTCTGCCCTGGTTACATATTACAATGTCTCAGCAAGAGTTACATGGGATTACATCATTCACTGTCATCCCCAGGTGCAAACCTCAATGTACATCATATATATTTTATTTGGACTACAGGTCATGTCCAACCTTTCCTCACGTAGAATTGTGTACATGGGTTGAAACTGCACATAAAATTGAAAACTATCACATTCTATACATGCTTAGTAAAGCTGTACCTTCTGTTGCTTCCTACCCATCTTTGTTCCTGGTAGAAGATCATGACTTCTTACCATGGTCTTATTTAATGACATTGAGACATCATTATTTTATATTACAGAGATTTTAGTAGCAAAAAATAAGCTTGCTAATCAAATACTTGTGTCTTTGTTCCATTAATGAATGACATGCAGTTTACAGATTTTTCCATCTACATATACATTTGGGGGAAAGCATCCTTCAGCATAATTTGGGAGACAGAGTAGAAAGCAGTGCCCAAATGTAATGAATTTTCACTCAGGTTGTTTCTGAGTAGGTAAAGATAGAGTAAAAGACCACTTCTGGCACCAAGTAAGTAATTGCTGCTTTGAGCAAATGCTTGCTATTGAAGATGAAAATGGTGGAGATCAGAAAAGGTGCAGAAACTTGAAGAAATATGTCCCAAGATGCTCAAAAATGATTGTTTTATCATTTAAAATGCCAGAAGCACATTGGACTGTGTGTACTCTTAAGGTCAGTAAATGGTTAGAAATTTCCTGGTTCAGAAATGTGTGCACTTTCATTCTAAATAGCCCTCCGAAGATGGCCTTAAGAGTATGCATAGGCTGAAATGCACTGATCTCTTGATCTTTTGAACATTTTGAGATGTGTCTTTTTCTTCTTCTGTGGTTTCCATTGAATGCTCCTCAGTTTCTGCTTCTTTGAAGACTGCTAAAGGATGTGAGGTGCATGCCAGTGTGGTATAGTGGTTTGAACATTGGACTTTGGACACCAGCTTCAGGTCCCTGTTCAGCCATGGAAACCCACTGGTTGACCTTGGGCCTATCACACATGCTCAGCCCCAGAAAACCCCATGATAGGTGCACCTTAAGGTCACCATAAATCAGGAGTGACGTGAAGGTACACAACAGAGGGTGCAAAGGAACAACAACAGAGGGTGTAAAGATGTGTGGTCTTTTGTATCCTTAACATATTTTTTAAAAAATATTTTTTTAGGTTACAATTCAGTATACAAATCCGAACTTTATCCCTGGATCTGAGGGTTCTAAATTGTCTGGTTTGCACAGCAACATAAAAGCCTTAGGAACATACCATTTGGCAGTTTTTCATTTTGGACTTTATACAAACATCAGGACTTTATCTTTCACAGGATTTGTTTCCTTCTGTCTAATCCCACATTTTCTCGCTTTTTTATCCTTTTGATAAAACAGCACAAAACAGATTCCTGACATGCTTATATACCTTTCTGGTCATCCATGTTTTTGTTTGCTGTATACATCAGGCTATTTCTAGAGTTAATGTTAGAAATTCTCTGTTTCTGAACGGAGAGGAGGAATACTAATGAGCTCATAGAACCTATTCATCTGATTGGTTTCTGTGGAAACAAGCCAGACCAAACTTGTTCTTCTTGTATGACTAAAGACCTTCGCAAACATTTAGGTTTTCTCCTCTCTCACATCATGGAAGCAAATTGCATGTTGAAATATTAGACATTTTGAATTTCTGAAAGGCAGAGAAAAATCAAAAATCAAAATGTGGCAAGGATGTGTAGTTTTAGGTTGATCTGATTTTTCAGGATTTTTGTATTCTTAATAATAGTGGAATGGGAAGAAATGGATAGGATGAATTTGTTCAGCCATGTGTGTAGTTTGGCATCTCCACTAGGAATGTCATTCTTCACTAATATTTATTCCCAAAGAAAGAAATGAATAATTTTAACCATTTTCTTCCCACTGTAAAAAAGCCTCTGTAAACTACTTAGTTTTCTAAGGCCATTTCCACACGGGCATATTGCCCACGCTAGAGCTACCTCTCCTGGAGGACTTCTTCACCGGGGTCTGTGCTAGAGCAGTTAAAAAAAGTGAGGTTCTAGACCTGAAACTGCTCTAGTGCAGCCCCGGAGGTGGCACTGTGAGTTTTATAAAAACCACCTTCAAAAGTGGTTTTTATAAAACTTACCCACGCTGCCCCATAGCAGCCCCAGGTGAAGAACTGCAGAGACGCGGTAGCGTGTCCCTGCAGATCTGCCCGGGGGCGGGCTTCCGGCTGGCGCGCTGTCCTAATTGGCAGAGCGCCGCCGGAAGCCGCCGCCCGCCATTTTGGGCACCGCCGAGTGCCACCAAAATTCGGCGGTGTTTGGAACGGCGGATCCGCGCTCTCCGGAGGGATGGAGCGACCGGCTCGTGGGTAAGCTCCACCCCTGTGTGCACGGCCCCGTTTCGCCCCCCCCCGTGAGGAAAGGGCCTAAGATTATTTGCAGTTCGTGATTTAGTTCTGTATAAAGTTCACATGTGAGTTTTTGTGACAAAAATAGTTTTTGTGCAAAAAACTCCCCCCAAAACAGCATTTTCTACCCAGGATACTATACATGTGCATAAAAATATTATCTTTCATATAGAAAAGACTTTCATATTCATAAAATATTGTAGTTGGTCATTTATTAAGCACAAAATTCAAACTTTTTTCACAGAAAAGAGTATTTTCTGTGTGAAAAATTCTTATTTTTTGCTTTTTTAAAAGAAAATGTGCATATTTTTTTTTACCAAATAAGTCCTGAGCTGCAAAGATCCTAAGCAGCTCAGGATTCTTCTCATTGGGGGTTTTCTCAGTACTGAAAAAAACCCCTCATTCTTAACAATCTTTTTTTTAAAAAAACGAACAAACAAACCCTATTCTTTCTTTCCCAATCTCTTGGTTACCTTTGGTTTGCAGTTGTGTTGACAGATTTCTGTCAGCTGTGGCACACATTTAGGGTCAATGCTGGGCAACAGTTTCCATGACAGTGACGTAGTGAATCAGCTCTAGGTTTTATTTCAGACTTAAAGGAACTGTCCGAGGTACTGAACCTTTTAGGAGATTTCAGCACCTTGGATAGGTCAATTAAAACCTGGCATAAAAATGAGATTAGATTCACTGCATGAATAACATTAAAGTCACCAGCCAGCACTGTTTAGCTCTTTAAATGTCAGCACACTCTCTTGTCTTCAGAGTTTCTGGATTCTCTTCAAAGGTAGCTCCACATATAATGGAATGCAATAATTCAGGTGTGTAGAGTGTGAGGCATTACCAGTGTATGGATAACTCCTGCCAGGCTCTTAGTCCATGGAGGATTGCATTTTATAAATCAGCCAAAGCTGATAAAAGCCACTGTGTGTCATTGAGGCTTCAGGTGTCAGAGATAGATTTTTGAGTACTCACACTCTATGAAGTTGTTCCTGCCTAGCAAATGCAATCTCTTTTAGAGCAGGTTGAATGCCACTTAACGGGATAAATGAAGCACCTACTGAAAAAGCCTCCATCTTTCTAGATTAAATCTCCATTTATTGGCCTTCATTAAGTCTACTACTTAGTCCATGTACTAGTTCAGAGGAATAGTCACAGCCTTGGCTGCATTTGGTGAAAAGGAAAGGCAAGGCTGAAGCATAGTATGCATACTGATGAGGGGTGTAAATCTTTGCTTATTTCATTATTGCTAGTGAGAACAAAAACAGTCAAAAAGATTCCCCCCCCAAGCAACACTGTGAAAGTTTGTGCATTCTACACCCTTTCTTTTTAACATTTCAGGACATTTTTGCAAAACAGAAAAATCAAGATGCTTTGGTTTTACGTTTCTTCAAACCCAACATAGCATTTTGCACAAAATACAGTGATTTTGTGTGAGTGGAAAAAAAAACTAATGAAGACAACTGCCTCAAGTGCTGGTGTTTTGTTTCATATAGGAGTGAACATATCTCAACAATTAACCATTTCCTCCTCCCACAGATGAGTCTCTCAATGTGTTGAGAATGAGAAAAAATGTATGTATTCTTTACATCTTCAATACATCTTGTCAATTTTGATTCATGTTTATATTTAAAACACATGAGGGATACAATGGAGCCCTGAGAAATATGGAGTTTCTATGGGCAGAGCAAATATCCCCCTTCATAACCTTCTGGAATCAGATGTTCA
The DNA here is from genome assembly GCA_948472985.1 of Iguana delicatissima. NCBI lineage: Eukaryota > Metazoa > Chordata > Lepidosauria > Squamata > Iguanidae > Iguana > Iguana delicatissima. Next base: position 41,311 of record CAOKZL010003083.1, read on the forward strand.
AATAGGAGAAGAGAGCTTCCAAACACCATACCATACAATTTCAGATTAAAGAGATCCTCCAAAACCCATTTAGAGACCCAAGAGAAAAAAGCAGGACACAAGAACACCCCTCCTCACCATGTTTCTCCCAGGGCAACTAAAGGCCAGTTCAGAACAATGCCAAAGTAGCATTGGATAACCTTGTCCCAAAGTGCCTGAAGTTAACTAGCAGCTTCTTAAGACCTGTGTTTTCCACCTTTAAGGAAAGAGACATTTCCAAGGGAGCTTCCAAAAGCAGATATAAACACAGTAATAAACCAGTAAACCAACGTGCACAGAAAATCAACTATTAGCTTAAATAATTGAGTTAAAATACTCCCTAAAACGTACTGGCCTAAAAATTAATTGCTAGTCCCAGTCTGAATAGAGTCATGGAATCAATGGCTTAGTCAACACTTGTGTAAATCCATGGCTTCAAAGGGTCTACCCTAGTTGGCTAAAAAGATTGCTCAGGTTACTGTCCAGTAAAATCCAAAATTCCTATAAACATTTAAACAATAGTACCAAAATCCATCTCATTTTAAGGATCCACTTAATACATCTTAAGTCAAGGCAAGAAAAAAAAATCAATGTATCTGAAGAACTTTTCCAAGAGCTGCAATAACAGGGCGTGAAAATCATGGGCTGGCTACTAGGCTTCTATGTCAGTGGGGCAGTGGATATTTTCTGAGTTTCATTCATTTAAAGAAGCTATTTGAGGTGCTACACCTACTTGAGGGATAAGAGTCAGCACTCTAGACACCTCTTTAAAATTTAGTCTTAAAGCTGGAGCAGATCCACCCTCACTCTGACATGAGAGCCACTAGTCACAACTGGGTTATAAGTCCAATTTTCTACAACCATGGGCCAGAAAGCATTCTCCCTATACTTCTCCAGATTGATTGCAGAGATCAGCAGCTAATCTCAAAATGTGAGAAGGTGGCTGGAGGTTAGGATGGACAACTGTGGAAGGGCTGACAGCTACATCCACTTCATTTTGCATCCCATACCTATGGGCTGCAGACACAGAAACCAAACGTGTTCTGCAAGTTTTAGAAAAATCTTGTTGGCAGCCCAAATAACATGTTGTATAATAAGATTTAAGAATGACAACACCGGGAGGATTCTGAATAGTTAGTTCTCACCCCTCCATATTTTCTTCCAGTGGGGAGCTCCTGTTTTCAATGGTCATGGCAGGCCACATGCAACTTTGGATGAAAAACGTTCACTTCTCTTATACTGGCACGGTAGCTCCTTAGCAGGAGTCTGATTCTCAATCTGGAAAGTGTGAGTCCTGACACACAGTTCTGGACTTACTGACATAGGATAAGAACTACACTTGTACTAACAACAGTATTCTAGACTGTTCTATTTTTTTTCCCTCATTGACTCCAGTTGTAGAAGATGTAGGATCTCAAAACACATTCAGACTTCAGTGCTTTCTTGCAGTTGTTTATCACTGAGGACATCTTCGCAGTTGTCTCTCAATTAAACAATAAAGAACTGTTAAGGAATATTGCTTTCATCCATTTTTTTCTAATGGACAACCGTATCAGCATGCCAGAAATCATTCCCACTCACACACTGTTGTAGTAAGCTTTTAAATGCAGAAAATTATGATAAACTCAAGGCATATTTTCTCAGAGTTGTGCAAATCCTCTCTTTCTCTCTCTCTCTCTCCCCCTCTCTCTCTGTGCATCTGTTTTTTAAAAATCAATCTTACTGTTTACAAGGGGTGGAATGTAAAATACACAAGTATAATCACAGCGTAATGATTATGAATAATGAATCTTTGGAAGTTAGAACTCAGTAAAGATACATTTCCATGCCATGTCTTATTCATCAATTATTTAAGACTCCTTGATAATTATGTGCTTGTTTTTTAAGTCTGTCTAGGTAGATGATTAAGAATCTCAGACATAAAGAGCTTTTTGACGTGACATTTCAAACAGAGAGCATTTAAAAATGAAAAAGTACTTCTTTCTCCTTAATCCAGCCATTTTGTTGTTTGTTTTTGCTTTCATGAATCTCATCAGACCTAACTCAGGAGTGATCATAGGCCTTTAAGAGGATAAATTTAAAAAAGAGAGAATAATAAATTTTATCTGCATCTTAAAAATTAACAGCACTGAAGTGGGGATTGTGTATTAAATATTTGCCTAGAGTGCTGTGAATTTTTACCCTCTCTGAGTTTTATGCAGATCCTGAAGGTGGAAATGCTTTGGAGTCAACCCCCCCGCCCACACAATGCTTTTCTTGCCTGGATGTAACACTAAATTCCCATATTAATCAGGCAACATGGCTTCGTAATGCATTATTTTGGTCTGTTTGCATGCATGGATATATTTGCTATCTTTGGTGGACATTAAAGAAGGAGGGGAGCTTGGATGTGAAAACACACTTGTTTCTATAGGGGATTGAGACAATGACCAGAATCTTCGTGGTGTCATATACATCTGCAAGTTCTTTTAGACATACTGTACTACATTGTAAGCCATTGTGTAATGGATGGATGTAATTCATAGGCTAGCATCATGTTCATGTTTTACACATACTGAAGTTCTCTTACATAAACAGCTGTGCTTTTTTGACCATGGATTAGGGTTGTATAAATTAAGATCTGCAAGTGTTCACATTCTTCTATGGTTCATTAGGTTCTTCAATGTACCACTTGATTTATTGATATTGTATAAACAGCAGTCCAATTCAAATATACACAGTTGCTCGTACAATGTCAGTATGCAGAAGAAGAGTAGTGTAGCACAGCCTCCTCTTAATTATGCAAGCATGATGTAGGCACTCAACTGTAGTTCTGTAAGCACATTTCCAAAAGTGTTACCATCTCTTGCACTAAAATCCTACTATTAGTCTTGATTACAGCTCAGCCATTGAATCAGTTAGGTTCACCTACATGTTGAGCCACAATTCAATGACTGATTCTATAGACCTATTCTAGTTGGGTTGAACCAACAAGATTCCAACCATGTAGTTGCCTATTGTGATCACTGAAGCCCCTGTCAGAGCTACTGATGACGAGCAGCAGCTGTGGGTCCCTGTGGCTCTGGCTGGGAATGAGTCCTGCAGCTCAAGAGCTCCCCCTGCTGCCATGGACCAAGCAGGCACAGACATCCCTCTGCCTGCTCCTTTAGAGCAACAGGGATCCAATTCTGTGCCTGCTCCTTTGGAGCAACAGGGGGCTGTGGAGCCTGGTTCAATAAGCCCTCAATCAAGGCGGAGACTCAAGAGGGTTGTGCAAAGGGAGGCTTCCTTGGCTAAGTTTAAGAAGCGGTGACCGGACACACCTGTGCCCGGGGCTATATAACTGCCTGCCTGGAAGCTTCCCTTTGCTTGTGGCAAACTTCTTACAAGCCCTCCTCTTGCCTGCACCTTGCTCCCAGCACCCGGTTCCTGCTACCTTGAATTGATCTCTGGACTCTTGACCCTTGGCTTTGGAACTCTGACTATGGCTTCGCTTGGTGCTCTGGTAAATGAACTTCCTTGAGTAAGTGCTTGCTTGTCTCCTCCTGGCTGGACTTTGCTGGTTCTTCCACTCTCTTCTCTGGGCTGGTTTGCCACCCAGGTCTCTGACCTTGACACATATTCTTGAATGGTGTGCAACTATTCTCAGTCCCTTCAATGTGATACTTGATTCCCTGGGACTGCAGATGCAGCACAAGAACAAGCAGGTGCACTGGGAAGAACAGGAAACCAGAGAAATGGCTTCCTGGGGAATCAATTGCCCAGTGGTAGTATTCAGCAGAAATAAGATGTAATGTAACCACTGTGTAACTACATGGATGTCAATACATATTATGTAAACAAAACGATGGATCTCAGACTGTGGATGAAATCTAATGGTGTCTGTCCACCAACTGAACACAAACATTGGTGCAATGTACTCCCCCTCAGACTCCTATGTAATCCTCCAGAGCAGATTTGGGAAGGTACAGGAGAAAGGAGAGAGAAGAAAAGTCTTACTGCCTGAACAGAAGTCCACTTCTATAGTGTTGGATATTTCCATAAGGTAGGGATAGGAAGTCTCCAGTGACTAGTGCTATATTGGCTCCATTAATTCATGAAGGGCCCACTGTCACCATATTCCATCTTCTGTGGGTGAAATTTCTCTCCCTTCAAGATGTTCACAATAACTGTCGTGGTTTTCTATCACACAGGAAGGGACCCAAATGTCCTCCTGCACCTTACAACCCTGAAGACTGGTGAGAAGAGCATTGAGGAAGGAAAAGAGAGACCAAATGTTGGCAGTGTGCTCTTGTAAGAGTGGTGGCAGGTGGGAACTGAGATGGGGCGCATGTAGTCTGCATATGTAACCCACCATTGCCCTAGGAAGTTAAGTCAAAAGCTTAGATGGCAAGATGAATGCCATAATTGACCATGAGGAAAATGATAACCCCACAACACTGCCACACAAGCCCTATTCAGGTGTTTCATATATGTGAGAAGGGGAGCGCATCTGTCCTGCTCCATCCATCCTCACTTTTGTCATGTGAGAAGTAACAAGTCTAAAGAGGAGAGGCTCCCATATGTGTGAAGAGAGCACTTGAAAAATCAGTGTTCTTCCTTGCAGTGAGATGATCCATGTGCACTGAAACCTCTTCAGACTCCTCACTTTCCCCATGAAGAAAACAACAATGGAGGGGGAAGAGTTAACACACTTCCCTCATAGTGTGTTAAATCAACACGGGAAGGAATACTGGAAAAGGGCCATTGCTTTTAATTATATTGTAAGAAGCCCTTAGTGAAACTGCATATACAGTGTAGCCCCATAATCACCAGTATAATCTATCATGGAAATAAAACTGAAAGATTGCCTTTGTAAGTTTCCTAGCTGATAAATAATAATGAAATGTGCATATTAAGCTTCTGTTTAATAGGCAACATGACTCTTTGGCTCACCCACCTGAGTGTGTCTTATTAAACATAATACTGTTACACTTTCTCTGTTAGTACTCTGTTTAGGTGATGCCAGTAGCAAGCAAGTAGAACAAGGCTAAATGTTCAGCATAATGGCAAGAGGGCCACATAAAGAACGCTCACTGACTGATAGAAATGTGAAAACCAGTTTTTCTTTTGTTGTATCTCTTTGAGTCCAATCCCTGGGTATATTTTCCTCTTGTCCCTAATTCTTTTTATATATATATATATATATATATACATTTTATTCCATATATCAAATGTAAACTGTTTCCCATGAATATTCCAAATATACATAAAAATAAATATTACATCAATATATCAAAGTTTAAATCACTGATAATTACAAAACATTTATAAAATCCATATAGTACATATAATCATATAATCCTCTTCTCTTCTTCTTTCTTCTTTCTTCTTTCTTCATTCTTCTTTCTTCTTTCTCCTCTTCATTCATTCTTTCCTTATCAAACTAACCATCATCTAGCTATCTTCAAGTTTTCGACAAGAATATAATTATAAGATAGCATCCAACAGTAATAATGATAATAATACAATAATTGTAACTAGCAATATTGCTGTATTACTATATTACTATATCACTATACTCTATATTTAACTAAAATAATAATTGAGATATCCTCCTACCCCTAACAATTCCCTTATCACAAGTTAAATCTACAAGAATATTTTGCTTAATATTTTATGTTATTTTATACATTTGGCTATGTACTTATCTAAACCTAAATGATCAATATAAAAAGTTACTTCCCTTTTCCCCCCAATATCCCTAATGTCCCTAATTCTTATTGCATTGTGAATTCTTCTCACATGAACCTCATTCATTCATTCTTTTTCTTTTCTTTTTTTTTTGGCAGGGACTTTTTCCCCTAATGACCATGCTTTGCTGTGTTTCTCTTAGCACAAAAATTTGGGTATGCATTTTTCCTCACAGAATTTTTGGTTGTGCTCCTTTTGCAAGTGCATGCATTTGTGTTTGTGTTTGTTCATTTTAGCTGTATGCAGTTACTTACTTACACATAATCCAAAAATGATTTTTTAAAATAATAATAATAATAATAATAATAATAATCTACTGCTTATGGGGATGATGAGGAAAGTCAAATGTATGTGCCTCCTTTACTTAGTCCCACAGACCACAGATTGGATGAATTTGTTTTAAAATGGTTCATACAAATTTCCTTCCTATCCTTAATGATTGGTAAGGAAACAGTAGAGCACCATCTACTGGTTGGAGAGTCTTTATACCCAATCATTACAGAGTTTTGTGTGATATGGCATCCTCTGGAAACTACATATATTCATATACATTATACTTCCCAAACCTGTGCTGTGCAATATCGCCTGCTGTCTCCAAATTTCCTGGGTCTTATAAATAGTTGCAGCAATGCCATAACAGGAAAAGAGTAAAGCTAGAAGCTGTTAAGAAAACAATACAGGAATCACTTGATTAATCAAACGTGCTTGCACGCATGAAATGAAATGGATAAACTCTTCCAAACTCAACTCAGATTTGGGTCAGAAGCATCTATGAACACAACTTGAGGAAAAAGTGCCCTCTAATCCGCCCTAGTCCACCACAGAATATCTGAATTTTTGCACTGGTTGCATTGTAACATATTGACTTGAATCTTATTATTACAATTATTATTAAGAGGAAGCTCATTGAATCACTGAGATTTGCCTCTATATTGACTCATCATTCAACAGTTGATTAAATAGTTCTGCTCTTGTTGGGAAGAACCAATAGGATTCTGGCTATTGTTATAATTTTATCTGTGGTACACCCAGGCTCCTGTCACCAATAGGAATTTAGATGAAGTTACAATAAGGATTTGAATGAAGGACAAAAAACCAGGGTTAGGCAACTGGCTTTTTTTCTTGCTCGTATAAGTTCCTATATTAAGTCCATTCTATTGCATGTTGGCATTAATCTGTAAGAACTTTTTTTCCTTAAAAAAATCTGAATGAAAATGTGAATTTAAAAATCTATGTTTAAAAGTGTTTTCTCTCTAAAAAAGAGAAAAAAAGTGTAAGCTGACACTAATTTTAGCCAAAACTATATTGAAACTTTCTGGAACCGTGAAAGCTAGTGTATAGGCAGTGTGGAAAATTGCAATTAATGATAAATTAACATGTCAAATTAAGGTTAGAAAAGGAATGATGAAAGGGAATGATTTTGAAGCAATATGGAAGATATTTGTGGGAAAGGGTTTAATAAAAGAGGGAAGTGTCATATCGTCACAAGAAGAATTACAATTTTGGAAGGTGGAGTAAGCTGAAATATAATTGGCTCAGGGGACAGGTTCACATTTAGGGTTAGGGTTTACATTTAAGGTTAGGGTTAGTATTATTATGTTTAGTAATAAGCTCATATTCAGTATTAGCAGCAGGTTAAATATCGTTGAAAAAGATAGAGTTAAGAGCAAAATTATAGTAATAATGACCATAATGAGAATGTGATTTAGATACATGTAACAAAAATATATAAGCAATATGATATACAATATATTGAATAAGTATATGATGATAAAGGATTTGGAGGGAAATAGTAATGTAAGCTTTTTTTGTGATGTATTTTTTCCTCTTTTTCACTTTTATGTGAATCACATTGTGTTTTTGTTTTGTTCTTTTTTTCTTTATAACCAATAAATAAATAAGTTAGCTAGTTAGTTAGTTGGTTGATTGGACTGGCAGATGAAGAAATATTCAATGGGATATAATGGGATGGTGTGTTGTTCCTTGGTGATGGTATGATGAGGACATTGTTATCTCAAGCATCTGAAAACAATTTGAACCTTTGGGATTACAGGGCTCTTTTCCAACATCTTGTTTGCTGCTGGCCATCATCTGCTATTTGAGGTGACTATCTCACTCTGCCTAAAGCAGGGCCAGCCCTGCAAAACCTCATTGTATATTACAAGCAGAAGAGAGTCTGACCATAACAAGCTGGACAAGTTCATGTAGAAAACCAAGGAAGCGTGAAGTTTGGAGTTACTGCTGTAGATGTGTGCATATCCAGAGAAGGACATGACTGCTTATATTAATTGAAGTTTATTTCTTGAGAGCAAGCTTACAAAGAATTAATAAATTGTATGTGGCAGGATTTCAATGATCTATATGAAAGCACTTTCCCTCCCTGATTTTAACATCTCAGCTAGAATTAATATCAAATTACAGTCAGCATTGATTTCTGGCATCGGTAGATTCTTTTATCCAAGTATAATGTGATAGTCATGTTCATATTGTTGTATTTGCCTAAGATACATCTTTTCCCCCTCAAGTATATTGAATTTTAATGACTTAAACAGGAAGCTAGCACTACACAATGCGTTTTTTAACTGAATGAAATGATTCTCTAGATAGTAAAAGTGAGAGATAAAGCATAGGTAAGCCAGTGATTCCACTGGCTTAGCATGCTGTTGACCAAGATTTTGAGTAACTGTAACAAGCATTCTTTGCAGAATTAGCTATAGTAGGGTAATATATTGGAGGGGGTAGTGGAAATTGCTTGCAGGTTATGCCCTAGCTGTGAATAGAGTTCCATTTATAGCATGGAGCTTGCATTCACCCTTCTCCCTTTGGTAGCTTCCACAGCTTCCCATCCCACAGAGTTCTTCCTCGAGACTGGAGAATTTTGAGGAATTGCAAAGAATGTGGTGCAAGCTGCTTCAGTTGAAGAAGAGTTCAATGGAAATCGTGGGAAAATCCCCACCTCTGGTTACCCTACTTTTCCTTTGGACCCAGTTCACTATCTGACGAAGCCCATAGGCTTTTGGACTTCATTCAGTCAAATCATGTTTCTCTTCTATTGCAAGATTAAAGATCGTGGATTGGGAAGAGGAACATATTTATATGTTTTCCTTTTTTGTGTAAGAAAACTAACTACTATGCGAGACCCATTTTTGCATACATTGATGCTTGGCCAGAATTATTCTCTCATACTATGTGACTCTTCTATGTGTATGAAGTTGCCAGGTTAGAAGACTGTTTCTTGGCTGAATAAAAACTTTTCATGATTGATTCCCATAAAGATGTGACAAAAATGGCTACAATATTATTGTTTTCTGTATTGATGGGGTCTTGTCCTTCTTTTGTGGCCAATAGAAATTATTGTCTTGCCGGTTTCACAAGTGCAATTAAGTTTGAACAAGGGAAACAACTGTAGCTGTCAGGATGTGGATTCCTCTATTGCAACACTATTACTTGTGATTTTGGAAATACTTTGACCTGTATGTGTTTACTTTTTATACCTTTTTTCAAAAAAAGAAAAATTGTGAACCTAGATGTCTCTGCTTGGGAGTGAAAAGCTGAGGCTGGAAATCTAAAAATAAGTCAAGAAAATCCCTGGGTTTTAAAATCATATGTTATGATTCTGTATCCTCAGGCTGTTATCATGTAATCATGTTGACATAGTAGAGGGAAACATGATGAATATGAAGTTCTGTCCTGAACTGGAGGGCACCAGAACAAGCCCTCCCTTAGTCTGAAAGCTTCTCAATGATAGTAAAGGTGTGGGTTCTATCTTGTAGCTGAAATCTATTTGCCATCTTGCTTTAATTAGTCCCATGTTTACTTTTGGACATTGGGAGCTCATGCTTGCAAGTTTTTTGATTGCATAGTCTCTAACATTTATTTTTCATGGGCATCTGGATCACTTCTAATTTGCAGATGACTTTGCTTACTCTGTCCAAAACCCATGAGTTTTATTCGAGTGGTCACTTTTGCAATATAAGGTAGGGAAACATCTTATTTGCTCTAGTGAGGTAGAAGTGTTCCATTTTATTAAACATATCTTGCCTGTTAAATTTACTGTTCTGCAGCCATATCCTCCTTGTCTGTGATTGCAAGTGTTTCGTTACATGTTTGGTTTGATATCGTCAGAAAGACATAGGCCATACAGCATTGTTTGCACCTTTATACTTCACTTAATATTATTTGGAAGAATTCAAAATGTGGCTCTTTCTTGCATCAGCATTGCCCCAAGTGAAGGAGAAGTGACACTGTTGTTGGACATGACCTACATCATGATCATTTGTTCATGAAGACCTCTGAAACTATCTGAGTGATATAGAAAGGTGTTTGCTCTCAAGGGCTCCTGCATTGTTAGCAACATGTTGGAATGGACCACTGGTTGACACTCTACTCAAGGATGTCCAGAATAGCCTATGATAGCTTTCTTCTTCTCTATATCTGTGTTAATCTTTAGCTCTCAAGATCTTAAATGAGTGGATCTATTAGATAAGTTTAACACAATTCGGGATGTTCAAACATTGGCATTCGGTGTAAGGTCTCTTTTCAAAAGATCTATATAGCTAGTCTGTACATATGTGTTCTTCACCTTATTCTAGCAATATAAAATGATGAGCTGCGTTTTTGAATGGACCTAGGGCTGACAGTGACCATGAATGAAATCCTGTTGAAGTCTTATGAATGCATAAGTTCCCTCATGGAAGCAGTTAGTTAATGGCTGTTCTACTTTGGCCCATGTTACACATTACATATATTTGTACATCAGTGTGCATTGTGTATTGTGTATGGCTGTGTAGTATGCATATTCACCAAGGCATAATGCACATCTAGTTGTGTAACATCACAGTTAACTCAGAAAATTCTATTGCACAACTACCACATAGCTCCATGAATGAAAAGTTATACACCATCTCCTTGATGTAAGTTCTCAGCCTTTTATAGTGAATAGTGTTCATTTTGACACATGCTTCTCAGTGGTGGTATGCACTTGGAGGACACTTTCCTGAGTCTTAGAGGACCACTTTCTCCAGTACCAACCTGCCAGGAATTTTTGATCAGCCAGAGAGGCTTTGTTTGTGGTGTCCTGAGATATTATAGCCAGTGAAACTGTGTTTCACTGGACCAAGGCCTTCTCATTGATAATATTCATTGGTGGCTGGTGATTCCAGACATGATGGTGTGGGGTTGTAAATGTGCTTCAGTTTAATTTGAAGGAGCTACCCAAGGTTCTGAACCTCTCCACTTACAGCTCCTCGCTATGACACTCCCCTTTGATAGATCTTTGGTTGTCTCCCATTCTGTCATCATTCAGAATCATTCATGATGGTTACCATTTGGGATTTTGGTAGGCTTTCAGATCAGTGTATAGGAAATTAGTTTTGTTGATTAATGTTATAATTTTACTGGATTTTATTAGAGGTGGTCTGTGCTTTCATAGCAACAAATTAAAATGCATTTTAATATAGGTTGTTAACCACCCAGAGTTCTTGTGAAGGAGAGCAAGATAGAAATTAGATCAAATCAGTCAGTGGCTTTGGTTCATATATGGACCTCACATTCCATCAATGCATACAAGAATGAAGTGCAAACATTTCAGATACTGAATATAAATATCTGAACAAAGACTAAAGCTGTTGTAGGACATAGTTAATGTAAAAATATCACTGAATATGCAAATACACAGTTGGCCCTCCACATTTGTGGGTTTAACATTCATGGATTTGATTATTTGTGATAATAAATAATCTGCCCCCCCCCCAAGTGCCTCTTTTCTGGAGGAACCTTCCCTCTTGGTAGCCCTGATCAGGCTGCATAGCCCTCTAAAAACCCACCTCTCGTTCTCCCCCTTTCCCACCAACTTCTACCTGACCAGCTACAGACAGCTCATACCCTGATTTCTCAGCACCATGAACCCTCCCCTGATTTCCCCGACACCCAAGCAGGAACATGGGTGAAGGAGAGGAAATGGAGGCCCACCATGCCGACCGACCCCTTTCCCTTTCCTTTCTCTGACCTGGTTTGGACCCTGGGTGCCCTCTCTCACCACATGCCTCAGCCCCTTTCCCACAGACACACACATACATTTTGATATGTGTGGCTTTCCCAGTTTTGCAGGGGTCCTGAGCCCTAACCCTAGTTAATGTAGAGGGCCAACTCTAATATAAAACCTTGGCATACATGCCTTTTGTATTGAACTGCGAGCTGGAGTGTTTTTTGTTCGCAACTTATGTCACACATACACACACACACACACACATTGGACATAGTCAATCCACTGTTTCCTTTGCCTCAGGCCAGAATTCTGTTGGTGACTTAGAGAAATCCTGTTTTTGACAATGCAGAGCAGGCAAATCCAGCTGATGGTGGTTGGAATAAATCTCCATAGGCAGACCTATTGCAGAAATACAATAATGCACCTAGAGTAGTGTGTCAGTGTGCATTGCACATTGCACACTGCCTCTGTGCGTTGTGCACTGTGCAATGAGATGATAGCTGTGAGCATTCACTTTTCTCATCTATTGTGCTATAGTGATATTCGGTGTAAGGACTGTATAATTCTAGCATAGCAATATTCCACCAGCAGATATTTAAGCTATGCTGAGCTGATGTAGGATCTCAACTTCAGTCTTCTCTTTGAAATATACTGGTGATAATAACCATTTGGTCCACCTTACAGAGTTGTTGTAGAAAGGCAGTAAGATTCTGTCTGAAAAATACCTGAAAATCCATTATTTTTCAGATCGGTTTTGGCAAGGAATAAGTTCATTAGAGGCAGCAAATAGGACAGCTGCCATGTGTCATGAGGTAGTTAATTTAGTGGTTTGCTAGAGGGCTTCAGGCTGAAAGCAACATGTGCAAATGGCCCACTGCCTTGACTCTGAAGCAGACATGACAGCTGGGAAGGAGTGAACTTTGGAACTGCACTTTAGGGAACATCTTTTCTGAGCCACTTGCAGATTTTACTGCTGACCTTGCCATCCCAGCTGTTTGTTCCAGGTGTTAAGCCCAAAATGTTTCATGTGCTATGGGCCATTGCGGAAGTCACTGTAGAGCTAGCATACGTATTAAAAGATCGCACTCTTTTCTTGTCGCAGCTTGAATTTGGATACCTCTTTTGCCCATGTTTATTTTGAATGTAGTTGGCAAAAATTTATCTCCCATAGCCACAATAAAATGAGAGTGAAAGACAAGATGAATTTTCCGTTAGAAGTGGTCAGCAGAAGGTAATTAGAGCTAGTTCTTAGTTTCCAAACATGAAAATAAAATTTAAAAAAATGAGACCAATCGTGATTTATTTGTCTGCTGGCCCCAACAATAAATATTTAAACATTAAGGATGTTAAGGTTGCCTTTCCATCACATGATGTCACAATAGTGCCTTCAAACCAGGGGTGGGGAAAGTGCAGCCTGCGGTCCTCATGAGGCCCTTGAACCACACATTTGTGGTCTCTGAACTCCCACCATTCCCCTAAAATTGCCGAAGTATATGCAAACACACACAAAAAGGTTCCTCAGCACCTCCAAACCACTCAGAACACCCATCCCTTTCCAGATATCCCTTTTTCCTTTTAATTTTTCTTCCAAAATGGTGACAGGAAGTGTCACAACATCCGTTCTGGTTGCCATTTTGGAGGAAAAATGGAGGGAAAACAGGGTAGTTCGATACAGTCAAGGAGATACAACCCAAGAGGATGTTGAGGTGGAAAACTGGTCCCTGGCCTCCATGCAGTTGTTCACCCCTGTTCTAATCTGAGAACTTAAAAGCAATAAATATTGCATAACATAGTTACTTGCAGTGAAGATTTGCATGTTTCTATGTGTGTGTGTGCGTGTGAGAGAGAGATTGAAAGAAACTGAGAGAGAGAAAGAGATGAGGGTACAACAAATTGCTAGTGTGGGGATGCAGATCTTTGATAATCCATTCATATTTGCAAAACCAAATAATTTCATATTTGTTTTCTCCCTGCTGGGCAGGATTACATGAAGTTTTGTGCATTTTGTGGAATGATTTTTCAGGACAATTGTTTGCCCAAAAACAAGGGGATTTAGCACAAAAAGCAGTTTATTCTGTATATTATTTTCTGTGCAAGAAGTTTTACTCTTTTTGCAAAAACATATTGAAATGAGAGAAATCTCAGAGTTACACATTAATTTTGTAATATAGGCCTTGAGCACTGTATCATGGGTCTAGTCTTGAGTATGTGTGTGTGTGGAGAAAATGTATGCTTTTATCTCTTTTTATCTGTTTATACTGCGTGGTTTACATAATGTTTTTATCTGTTGTACATTACCTTGGGGATCCTGGTAGACTGAGAGGCAATGAATAAATGCTTTGAATAAATAAATAATAAATATTTGTCCCTGGGACCTCTTGCTTCCAAAATGTGTGCTCTGTCACTAAGCTTTGCTTCCCCCATGTCTCTGCAGACCTTTGGAATAAAGCGTTTTATAATTTCCTCTCCTTTTCTTCAAGTAGTTGTAGATTCTCCTTCTTTGTAGGTCTTTAAAGAAAAGTTGGATGATCTTCTTTGAGAGTACCTTCATTGTGTATTCCTGCATGCCAGAAGGTTGGACTTGATGACCCATGCAGTCCCTTCCAGTCCTTTAATTCTATGAAGTTTCTGCATGCAGAATTACACATTACTTGTGCTGCATAACCATTGTTTTTAATGCAAGTATTGTTCAAATTAATGCATAACCCAGTGCATGTTCGCATGCACAATAGCAATGCATGTGCAATTTGGCTTCTCCCTTCCTCATGATTACTAATGAGTTTGATGGCTTCTACCAACTTGCTGGTCCCACCAGGCATGGAGATAGGTATATTTAGTCAAGTTTCTTTGCAGTCTGTGTGCTCTTTCCTACCTATCCCTCAGTCCTGGCTTGGGTGACATTTAATAAAAAGCTGGTAAGAAGTTTTGTTCCTGACCAAGAGGTTTAAAAGGGCACCATGAGGCATAAATAATCTGTCCCATAATGAGTGATAGTGGTACAAGGAGTTCTCTGCAGCATGACAAGAGGATGTTTGAAAGCCAAGAAATGTCCCCAAAAGAACAGCACTGTGAGAGAGGGATTTGATTCATTTTGTTTATTGGTTTGCTGTTTCCAGTTTATAACCACAGAAGGCCAGGCTGCAAACTTTACTGAAATATATGGGGTGGTTGAAAGGGATTGGAGCTGTAGGAACCCTTCACAGTAAATCTTCACGGTTGTTCTATATATAAACACATATTGCCTACAAGTATGAGGGATGTAAAGAAATGTTCTCATAATGTATACAGCGGCATGTTTCCCACTCACCCAGGAAACAGTTTGTACTCTTGGGTAATGTTCTTCTTCCCGGGATTGAATTGATCATAGAACTGAGAATAGTGTGGGGATAACGTCAGTCTAGAGGTCATTAAAGTCAAGCTGGGTAGGCTGAGGTAGAAATAAACTTGATCAACCAACACTTAGCTCATAAGCACATCCCTCCCAATTTTTTTAGGGGTTGCACAAGGGGGCAAAATAGGAAATAGGTATAAGTGCTTGTTGAACACAAAGTAAATGTCATGAGCGAGATCACAATTTTCTCCTGGTATTTGATATCCCAAAATGTTGTGGAGGAATTGTTATAATGAGAAAAATACAAGACCTGGCATCCTCTTAGGCAGTAATGAGGTCATAAGCTTGACTTACCACCTTATAGCAGTTCCATATTCATATTGAAAATTGTAGTGCCATTGTCGTGATCACAGATGTCTTTAAAACCCACCTTAGAAGCCAGTTAGCTGTACCAAATGAAAGGGTTCTCCAGTGCTGGCAGGAAGGATACTGTAGAATGACCTCTACCCCCCTCCCCGCTTCCACCAGCAAGCAGCAGCATGACAAGGAACTGTGGCAGAACAAGGATCCCTGTTTCTGTTTATAGAGCCATGGTTCACTTGCAAGAGAAAGCTGGATGTGTCGTTCTTCAGTTCCTCACCCTCTAACGCCCAGCACCTCTTCACTTGATACAGCAATCTGGCTTTTCAGATGATTTTAAAAGGTCAGGTCGAAAGACAGGATGTAGCTATGACATTGTGGCTACATGTGCCATGCAGGAACTCTGCCATCCTTGTTTGCATGTGTGAGCGCACGCACGCGCGCGCATACACACACACACACACACACACTGTTTCTGCACAGAAAGTGAGTTTTCTGCACAAAAAATACTGTTGCTTGTATCAAATGAATACCTAGAGAAAAAAGAGCAAATTTCTTGCTGGTCTATTATTCTCCCTGGTAGGATTTCCTGACTTGCAGGAAACTGACTTTTCCTCCTCAACCTGGAAACTAACAGTTATGAACATTCTTTCCACCCCTAATTTCTGGCAAAGAATTCTACTTACCTCACCAAAATTCAAAGCCCAGGATTCCAAAGGATGGAATCATATTGATTGGCCTTTAACTGTGATAGCTGTGCAGTGTAGATATACCCTTCAAGTAAAAAAATGGTGCTGCACTAGGAGGTTTATCCCTTCCCTCCTAATGTTCTTAGAGGGCTGCATTATTTCTCTTGAATCTGATCTAAGCCTCATGAAACAGCCAACATCTAAGCACAACACCATTGCTAATTGTCTTGTTTCTTCTGAGAAGACTCACAGTAGCATTGTCCAGGAAGGGAGGGAGAATATTCTCTAGTCTCTGTGATTTTAATGTTTCTCTTCTTCTTCTTGTTTTTATTTGTTTTATCATCTCTTCTGTTCCCCCCTACTTGTTGGTGTTAATGATTCACATATGTTAATTATGTACAGGCTCTCATTCAGATTCACTGGCAATTGCTGCATTCATTTAAAAAAAAAATAGGAAAGCTGTTTCCAAAGATGCAAATAGTTCCATTTTGCAATTAATTCTATGAGTAAATAAAGAAGTCGGTATCTCTATGGACAGAACTCTGTGGTTTTCAGTGAACAAGACAGGCCTCCTCAAATAAGCAATAAATCAAAGTGAGAACAGCCTTATGTCTGTAATAGTACACTGAGCCCAGTGGATTTGGGAACATAAAATTCCTTTTAAAATTAAGAAGAAGAAACAAGCATAAAATTATAAAAATAAAAACAATATTATACTTCTCAAACTTGACGCCTGAACAACAGAAGGACAAGCCTCAAAGACCGTCTACAATCGGGGCATGATCTTAGAAAAGTCTCTGTTTCCAACACTCACCCAATACATCACCAAAACTGGAAGCATCTGGAGAACCTCATATGCCTTATGTTTGAGTGGAGCAGACAAAATCAAACCAAGTCATCTCAATGTTGGTAAAACAGATTTGTGATTGACCTTGTGTCCACACAGGGATGTAGCTGAAGTGGGACAAAATGAGGACACTGTCCTCTAAAGAAAAAAAATCTTTTCCCTAAATGGATGTTTTCTTCAATGTCCAAATTCTTAGCATTGCAGAGAGTGAGACATTGAAACTTATTCAAGTCTAAAACTATTATATATCCTGTGTTTGCATTCCCTTGAAGACTTTGCCTGCTCCCTTCCTTTGGATGCTTAATTTGTATTTCTAAATGCTGAACTCTGAAGTTACTGCAATGCCAGAAGGTTGGGAACACCGTTGGGTAGGAGCTTACTTGGGGGCCCTCATTTTGTCCTTTCTCTAGCTGCACTTATGCCTCCACCTATTTCCTCATCTATACATGCTTGCGTCAAACTAGTTTGGCATTTCACATTTGTTTCTTACCATTTTGAAGGAGAAGTAAAAGCAAGCAGCTGTTGTTTGGGGAAACTAAGGTTAGGAAAAAGAAACTCTATCAGTTTCGCATTCTCCTGCTTTCAAAATTTTATACCATAAGTTCTTTCTTTTGAATATTGCTTCAAATAAGAAGAAATCCATGAATTTTTGGTAAATTCTTTATAATGAACTAATCTGAAAATATCCTCTGTTTATGCTGGCCAAATGTAATGGGTGCATCTGTGGAGGAAGGGGAATACTAACCCCTGATACACCTGAAAAAGGATAGCCATAAATGTGAGGGAAACTTACATGTGTGGATATTCCTAATGGAATTCTAGCTAGTAGGGATGCAAATCCAGATTTCTTTTCCTCCTAATATTAAGTACTCAAAACTTCTGGGTGTGGAGGGATAAAGGAATAATCTGTCAATTTCAATTACTTCCCTTTTTTTTTTTTTTTTAATGAAATCCTGTTAGTATCTTACACGTGCCCAAATGTTCCTGTGAAGGTTAGGTGGATGTTTTTTGTCCAATGCAGAACAGCCATATGCAATGCAACATTGTGAAAGCCTCACACATGCTAGGTCACTATGCACTATGCATTTTATGCATGGAAATGCATTGGACGCACAAGTGCCTTTAACTGTGCTTTTTTCTTTTTTGCACATTTGGTGTCTTGGTTAAATCATGCAACATTGCCATTTAACATCAAAGAGCCTTTCCACACCACACTGTTATAGTGCTATTATTCCACTTTCAACATCCTGTGGAATCCTCGGGTTTGCAGTTTAGGGAGGGGCATTTAAAATTCTCAGCCAGAGATCTCTTTGGCCTCAGTAAACTACAAACCCCAGAATTCCACAGGATGTTGAGGGTGTCATAATAGCACTGTAGCAGTGTAGGGCAGAAAGACCCAAAGTTTCATGGCACAATTAATGCATAACTCCACATGCGAAGTTTTACTCCATGCAAGCCAGATGTAGGATCTTGGCCTTTTATGTTTTAAAAATCTCAAGTTCCTTCCATCCTAAATATGAAAAAGTTGGTGAATTCTAATGGAAAATGAACCACAATGTAGTTCTGACTGATCCCCATCATAGGCTCTTTCTGCACTCTACCTTTGTCCTGGCAGCATCCGGGGATGATTGTGCCAGCAGCTCTCCTGGGAGGGGAGCACAATGGAGCATTCCCCTCCACGCTGGCTGCTTCCAGGATCCAGAAAGTGTGATGGCCATGCCTCTTTCTGCCGCACTGCAGCCGGGTAGTGCCCCAGGCTGTGCTGGTGCAGGAAGCACAGTCATTGTGCTTCCAGGGCCTCTGCAGGCAAGGTAAGTGCAGGCGCCGCCCATTGACACTGCCTGGGGATGGGAGAAGATGGATGGGACTGGGATGATGTTCTTCATCAGCATCGTCCTAATCCCGTCCTTCTCCCCTCCCCATGGTGGGTTGGGTGCATCAAGTGACAAAGGCCTAAGATGCCTGCTTAGATGTAGCATACTGACCAATATTTCCTAAGGGAACTTTTGTGGGAGATGGAACATGGATGGAATCTCCAAACTGTTGCTCTTTTCTTTCATGTAGGATCAATGATGAGTTTGACTAATTTGTTTATGATAGTCAATTGTTTCCCAGCAGCTCTTGGTGAAGGGCTGACAGTGACAACAATAAAGCTACTTTAAGCCTGAAGAACTGATCACTATTATTTTTCCCAATTGATTTCCCACTGTACAGTGTCAGTTAATTAGTGAGACCTTTCAATGCACAAATGAAAGCAGCCATTATGGCTATATTTCCAATTGATTTTGTTCACAAACATGAACAGCAATTTGCTCATCCAATGAGGAGGAGAAGTGAAATAATATTTTCTTTTGTTTTTTTTTCCAAACAAAACTTGATGGGAATTGCTTGCTGCTGCCTAATAGCAGGAATGGAATCAGGAGTACTTTCACACTGCACAATTATAGCACTATGATTCCACTTTAACTGACAAGACAGCACTCTGTAGAAACCTAAAGTTTGCAGTCTGGTGAAGCAATAATGCTCTCTGGCAGAGAATTCTAAATATCTCACCCTAAACTACAAATTCCAGAATTTCATAGGATGAAACCATGGGAGTTAAAACAGAATCATAGTGCTATAATTGTGTAGTGTGAAAGAACACTTGGTCTCCAAACATTTCAGTAGACTCAAAAGATCATAACAAGGTGGGTAGGGTTACCATGAAGTGTTGTCCAAAGTCCAATAGAAGCCATATCTGATGTTTCATCTTTCTGGTATGAATATGCAAGACACATTTAGATAAGACAATTTTGATTCTTCATAGAGTCTGCACAGTATTGATTTGCTATTCTTTTTGAAGTGAAATTTTAAGGGGAATAATATGGAGGGTGCTACCAACCTGTTGAAGGAATATGCAAATTCAAACAAGGCAAAGGTAATGCTTTAATAAATCTGTCAGCAACATCTCTCAGAAGAATTCTAAGGACATTTTCAGTCATGTCAATATTGTTTTGGAAGGGGTGGAAGGGGTACTGTTCTGACAACAACTCCCGGAATCCACATCTCCCAGAATCTATCCTCCCAGTTGTGGGATTCTGGGGGCTGCAGTGGTGTTAGCGATAATATAGACAAAACAGTAACTTCTCAAGCTCTGAGAAGGCTATTCCTAGAGAAGCTCACCTTGTCACTGTCAACATTTTCCCATTTATTGTCCATTTGTTATTATAAAATAATTTCAAAGCAGGATACAGTAACAAGAAATAAGAAAAAGTTATACAGTCTATCAGTAAATTTTGAACAAAAACAATAGCTTGGTAAAAGAAGTGAGAGCTCAGACACATTTAATAACCACATCAATTTAGTGTCTTCTGGAAACTTAAAATTTGTTATGTTTTATTTAGCATAAGCATTTGTGACCTGAGGCCTGCAGAACCTTATGCTGGTAGTCTTTCAGGAGCCACAAGTTTCTCTGTTGTTTTTGTTACCACAGACTCATAAAGTTATCCTTCTGGAAGCCGAGCAGCAATTCACAAAGGGCACAATGCTGACTAAAAGCCTGCATGAATAACTCTTCAAATGACATTAAAACCTTTTAAATCTTAAGTGCCAATCCTATCCAAGGCTGGAGGAAATTCCATAGTTGGGGTGCCTGTATGAACAGTGTCGTCTCTTGGGTTGCCACATCTTTAATTTCTGTCTAGCGTGGCACCGTCAGGATGAATTCCCTACTTGATTTTACTTCCTCAACAGGGACATAAGGGAAGTACTCTATCTACTATATAAAAGTCAAAGTTTGTCTGTTTGTGAGTTTGTCGTGTGTCTATTTGTCTGTGTCAGACAGGCACAGACCTTATACGATTGGCTGTGTGAGGTGAGAAGACCTCATATGATTGGCTGGCTCTGAAGGTTCCATGGAATCCTGGGGTTGGCAAATCAGGGAGGGGCCTTTAGCATCCTCAGCTGGAGAGCTCTGAATAGGCTGTTTGCTCCAGAGACAAGGCTCTGAATACAGATTGGATTGGGCAATACGGGGAAAAGTTATGTGTACTGGACACTGTTACTCTGTGAACTGGGGGTCCCGGGAGGGGCTCCCAAATAACCAAACAACAACAAGAAAAAGATGGAGAAATTATCTAGAGCACTCACTTAAGCTAACGAGAGGCAGGGTAACTTTGCGAAGATCTTGTAACCCTATGTCTACGGCGTCAGGTCAGTCAAGCAGTCAGACAGTTTTTAAAATAGCAAAAATGATGTTTTATTAAAGACAGACAAACACTTAAGACAACACAACCACACAGCTAACTAAGAAATGAGAGTTTCAGGGGAAATGGGTGATACGACACCTTTCTCGTAGTCCTGAAGAAGCTGGAGATGGTAGTGAAGGAACTCAGCATGGTGGCCGAGGGGAGTTCGCTCGACAGAGCGGCAGCAAGGCTGGAAGGAAGTCCAGAGCAATCTGAGGAAGCTCTCAGAGCTTGGGGTTTTTATGAGGGAAAATACGACCGTGGGCTAGTCTGTACTTGGAAGGGAACAATGAGGTTTGGGCGTGAGACAATGTCTCTGAAAGGTCAGAATTTAACATGATTGAGTTAAGTTCTAATTGACAATGGGATGGCCAGTATGCAGATGCAGCTTGCCTGGGCAGTGGAGTGTCCAGCTCGCCAGGGTGCCTGCTCAGGGCAGGGGGCTCTTCTTGTTAGCGTGCATACTTAATGAAGTGTTTGTTTCAGGAGGTCTCCTAAAGCAAGATCTGACTGTGTCTGGCTTGCTTAGGTGGGAAAAGGAATGTTTCAGCAATTAATAGCCATGCCTACCTCCGTGCTTGTTCAGGGGCCTCACAAACACTTGGCTGAGAGTGGCAAAATAAGACCAAATTGTGATATCAAAATGATATCGAGTGTCTACTGAAGCCAGGCCAGTTCACGGTGATAACAATACACAGGATCTGAAATGTGTGTATTTCAATGGCATCTAATTCCTAAGGTAAGGTAATTCCTAAGGTATTTCTAACAAGTGTTACCTATGAAAAAATAAAATCCCGGGCAACGCCAGATAAATAAGTTGGTCACGTAAATAAGTACATTAAATTTTGTAAAGACATAGTTATTGCAGATAGATTTTGGTTTTGTTTGGCAGCTTCTTATCTTGTCTGGAATTCTGCTTATGTCTTGTTGTGTTGTTGTTGTGTGCCTTCAAGACGTTTCCAACTTACAGAGACCCTAAGGTGAACCTACCATAGCGTTTTCTAGGGGCTGTGTGATACACCCAAGATCACCCAGTGAGTTTCCATGGTGGAGAAGGGAATCAAACCCTGCTTTGCAGGATGGTAGTCCAACACTCAGACCACTAAACCATATTAGCATTCTATTTCTGTCTTATGTATCTGTAAATATCCTGATAGAAGTTATTGGACATTTTTCTCCAATAGAGAAACTGAAAGAGACAGAAGCAGAGTTGCATGTATGTTTCAGTTGTGCCCACGGTTGTAGATTAGGCTATACAATGGTGACATTCAAGCAAGGGTTACATAGCACACTCAATATGCAAACCAGCATGCAAAGATTTTGCAGAATCACAGGATTGGAAAGAACCACAGAACCCTTTAGTCCCTAACCATGCAGGAATACACAACTAAAGCAACCCTGAGAGATGACCATCCAACCTCTTGACCATTCCACACTACACTCTTATGGTGCTATTATTCCACTTTCAACATCCCATGGAATTCTGGGGTTTGTAGCTTATGGAAGCCAAAAAGCTCTCTGGCTGAGAATTCTAAATGCCGCTCCCTGAACTCATAACCCCAGGATTCCGTAGGCTGTTGAAAGTGGAATAATAGCACTATAACAGTGTAATGCAGAAAGCCCCCCTTCTCCCTCTTGCTCTCACAGAGAGCGAGAGAGAGGGAGAGAGAGAGAGAGATTATTGTTACCTTCCTTCAGACTTTAAAGGCAACAGTAGCGCTGTATCTTATGGGTGTCAAATAGCTTTTAGCAAATCTTGTTGATTTGCAGTATTAGAACAATAAAAGCTGCCTTCATGAATATCTAACAGTAAGAGTACGAGAGTGCGTACCATACCTGCTTTGTGTAGGTGTCTCTGTTTATAAAACTCCAAGTACAACTAGCTAGGAGATAACTAATTTCCTCCATCCTTGCTATCAAAACTCAGCTATTATAATACTATTTTTCCTGAATTCTATTACCGTCAGGTCCTTCTGGAAATACAGGTATAGCAACATAACAGCTTCTCATCCAGACATGATGGTGAGATACAAAAACACCTCTGAATACTTTAGAAAATGGAAACTCAGAGAAAGATGGGATGGCAGAAATTAGGAATGTAAATTCTGACTTGGTTCAACTTTGCATAGCAAATGAGCAAATGCAAAACATGCACACAGTATTCACACAAACTGCAGCTTTCTCCTCACTGTGGCATCATGAAATTTATTTATCAGGATTAGAGAGATTTTGTGAATTTTTGAGAGTATTTTCTGCATTTTTGTAGACCTTTGCCTTGCTGCATGAGCAGCATTGGCTGCATCATTTTGCAACTTTTTGATCAAACAGATTGTCCTTTTGTTCTCTCTCTCTCTGTGTGTGTGTGTGTGTGTGTGTGTGTGCATGCTTAGCTTAGAGATGGAAAGAATATCCTCAAATAGGCAAAGCACAAGGAAAAAAATGGGGGGAGGTTCTCAGTGTATCTCCCCATACAAGTCTGATCTTCTGGGGAAGGCTGTCTTCATCCACTATCATCACAGGCTCCTCTTGTGAAGACATGGGAGAGGGCCTTCTCAGTGAGTCAACAGTGAGGTGGGGCAATTAAAAAAGCCAATGGGACTCTGGGCTACATCAACAGGAGTATAACGTCTAGATCAAGGGAAATACGACCTCAGCTAGACCTCACTTGGAATACTGTATCCAATTCTGGGTACCACAATTCAAGATGGATATTCACAAGCTGGAATATGTCTAGAGGAAGGTGACCAAGTTGGTAAATGGTCTGGAAACCATGCTATATGAGGAATGGCTTAGGAAGCTCGGTATGTCTAGTCTGGTATGTGTAGCTTGGAGAAGAGAAGATAAAGAGTGACATGATAGCCATGTTTAAATATTTGAAAGGATGTCAAATGGAAGATGAAGCAAGCTTGCTTTCTTCTAATCCAGAGACTAGGACAAGGAACAATAGATTCAAACTACAGGAAAAGAAATTCCAACTAAACATTAGGAAGAACTTCCTGACAGTAAGAGCTGTGGAATACGCTACCTTGGAACACGCTACCTTGAAACATGGTAGAATCTGCTTCTTTGGAGGCTTTTAAACAAAGGCTGGATGACATGGCAGGGGGGTTGGACTGGATGGTCCTTGTGGACTTTCCTAGCTCTGTGATTCTATGGCCCTTTCTTCACTAAACCATTATAGGGCTATTATTCCACTTCCATCATCCTGTGGAATCCTGAGGTTTGCAGTTTAGGGAGGAGCATTTAGAATTCCCAGCCAGAGAGCTCCTTGGTCTCAGTAAACTACAAACCCCAGAATTCCATAGGATTCTGAAACTGGAATAATGGCACTATAACAACATAGTGTGGAAAGGCCCTATGGTTCTTTGGTAGCTGCTCCTAGGCTATGGAACTCCTTCTCAAGGAAGATCCATTTTTCTCTTCTCTGTTCTCTTCACTGGCAGGCAAAATCTTTGTTTAAACAGGCCTTCATCTTTAATCAGTTGGGGGTAGGACTGAGAATAATCTTCAAAAACTACACAGTTTTCAAGGGCTTTCACTCAGTATGAGTATGGAATTAATGAAGATTTACTTCCCTGGCTTTAATACATAAAGAAAAAAGATTATGGCAATTGTATGTACAGACATTTTGCACGAACTGCAGAAAGTAGAAGGCCAGAAAAGTGTCTGCCTTCCTCAGTGTCACACCAGGAGAGGAATCTGGAGAACCTTCAATAGGCTGGTTCATCATGTTGATGTCATATCCCATGTGGAGAAGGTATCTTCAGGTGAGGGAAAGGAAGGGCAGAGCTAAGGTAATAAGATTTATGTAGAGCCAGAGAGGGCTGGCAGTCCTGCTATGGTCCTGGCAGAATCAGAGCCTGGACCACCCTGTGCAGCTACTGAAGATCATGAGAAGGATATGGAGACACTTCACCCTATGAAGCATCATAGATAAAGACAGTAGTTACAATAGGACAGGAAATACCTTGATTGGTTTTAAAAGGAACATGCTGAGCTAAATAGGTCTATTAGGCTGATTTACAGCTGAGTAAAGATTAGCTTAGCCAAGGACATTCCACTGCTGTAAACAATCAGCTCCAGCATTCTCTTCATGAACTTGTCTGTTTCTTTATCCTGGTGAATTTCTGAACTTCAGTGTGCCCCTTGAACGAGTTTCCAATCACTTTTGGATCCTGCTTGGACCTCAGATTGCCTGAACAATGCTGCTTCTTCTTCCACTGGCACCGTGTGTGTGTCCTGGGACTCCATCTATTCCTGTGAACTCTAGATACATTTACCTAGGCATTTGCCAGAACAGAACATTAAGCAGAACAGCTGAGATGATCAAAATCTTCCAACTGTGAGATTTTTTTTCTTCCATATCCCCACTTTGCATGTTCTTATAGGTAACTTCCTCTAGTTCAGCTGAGATACCCCCCCCCCAAATGAACAACTATACCAGTCTGAGACCACTTTAATTGTCATGCTTCCATTTTAGAGAATTATATAGAATTATATACAGCTTTGGTACTGTGGTTCAGGGGAATGGGGTGGAGCTCTCTAGAGGAGGATTCCAAGTGTTTTCTCCCCAAATGACAGATCCCAGGATTTTGTAGAATGGAGCTGTGTGCTTAAAGAGTTATCAAATTGCTATAACTGTGTAATATTGCTACACCTCATATCACTAAGATGAGTGAACAGATACAAATTCCCTGGTAAGGAATTCTTCTCTCTTTTATACTCCTGGATAAACAGATCTTTCCATTTCTAGAAAGCACTGACTGGAATCCTACCGTTAGTCTTAACTAAAGTAGTAACTAAAGTAGCTAAAGTAACTAAAGTAACTAAACTAGACCCATTAAATCAATGGAAGTTACCAACCAGTTGTCTCACCATTCAACAATTGATCAAGGGCCTACTTTAGTTAGAATTCACCAACAGAATTCAGTCCATTTTCTTCCTAAAACAAGGAGAAGGGGCACTCGCTCTTTGTAGTAGTCTATATTTCAGAGGAAGAAGGTGACAAAACTGCCTCTGAGTATTCCTTACCTAAGAAGATCCTATGAAATTCACGAGGTCACCATAAGTCAGGCAACTTGAAGGCGCATACATGCAGACAAGGTGAAGTACTTCTTCATAAAAAGCACAAATAGGTAGTTCATGCTCTGAGCAGGAGGGCACCTTCCCCTAAATTACGGGGTAACATCCTCCTCCCAGTCTGGTCCAAAAGTAGCTATCATTAAGTTATGGAATTTGCTATCATAGACTGTAGTGATGCCCACCGATGTAATTGAATTTAAAGGGGACTTGGCCAGGTCTTAAAGGAGGGTAAATCTTTCAATAGCAATGGGTCATGATGATGAAATAGAAGCACTACATCAAGATGGAGCGTGCCAAGGAATCTGAGTTGTTTTGGATGGCGAGGTTTGTGTGCTTTCCTGCTCTCCAGAGACACTTGAGTGAGAAAATACTGAGCTAGATGGACCTTTAGTATGATCCAACAGAGACCTAAATCCTATTGTTATCCCAGCTAGAATAGAACCTCTAATTCAATGGGATTTACCTCTGTGTTAAATCACTATTCGACGATGCAGTGGGGACTAATCTACAAGACTGCAACCAGGGTTTTTATTTGTAATGCGGAAGGACGATTTGAGGAAGCAAAGACCATGGCTGGAACAATATTGCACCCACTTTTCTTTTCTTGCCACTCTGACAAACCACTTGGAATTGCAATGAAGAACAACAGTATTTGTTTGTGACGGTGGTAGTCCATTTTCATTATTCTAAATTATACCAAAATACACAGGCTGCTGCTCTTCTTTTAAGGTGCATTCCAACCAAGTTAAAGAAGGCATATTTCTCTGTATTCCTGACTGATTGCTTTTGTGTTTCTGTCCCTATTAGGAGTTGATAACATAGTTGCCTTTTTAGTATTGTGTTGATGAGCAATTTGGACGTCTGTGGCTGTGTGTTGCTTTTTGTCACTGTGAATAGCATTTTCCAAAAATAAAAAACAAAAGCTCAACAACCCAGAAATACTCTTAAGGAAAATGGCAGTAGTGTTACTCTTACATATTTTCTGGCAACACATCATTATTTTCCAAACTCTAGAAAATTAACATTTTTCTAGCTAAAGTGACAGGAAATGAGACAGCAGTTGATGCATACCCACAATTTATGATTACTTAATGAGTTTTTATTACTTTAATTAATCATCGCTAGGAGTTATTTCTTTTCGTTTGCTTGCATAATGAATTTTGAGTGCAAGTACCATTTGCAGACCAATAAGCTTTCTATTTAAAGTTTATGGGCTTCCCAAATGATTTTCTTGCTTGTGAACATAAATGTGAGAGGAAAACAAGGCAGAGTTTTGGCACAGTAGCAGACATGCTGACCATGACTTTATTGCAAGCAAATTGTATGCTTCCTAATAGTGGGCACTTCAGGATTTTGTCCAGTATGCCAATAACCAATTTTATTTGAGGACCAACATGTAGGTTGGAAAGACTGTTATACTTAAGTTTTGCACTTTTCCAAATTTTGTGATACAGTTCTTAGCTTAAAAAAAAAAAAGGTTTACACAAAAAAAATATATTTTAGGGTAAAATTATTTTCAAAAATGAAGCCTGGAACATACATAGAAAAATGCCTGGTTTGGGGGAGGGGGCAGAATACTAATAAAAATAAGTGAATTTTAATGCATTTTTAAAAACTGCAACAGATTGATGGGAGGAAAACATAGAACAGGCTTAAGGAAGCATGCTACAACTGACAGAAAGTGGAAAGGGGCCAATTTATCCACCCCTATATCTAAATTTGTATTGAGTTTCAATTATTGGGACACAGCCAAATGAACACAATGCAGAAACCTAGGCTGCAAATGTAGAACATTTGTCTTATTTGAAACAATCCTTAGGCCAGCCTTTGCAAAGCTGGGGGAAGTAGTTTTCTAAATGCAAATTGGAGCCCCATTTCATTCTTACATTTGAAAATGTACCTACATTGTAGCCAGAATTCTAATCAAAGTCTGCAGAATGAGATTCAGAGGAGCAACTTCTGTTCTCTTTACCCAGCTGCAGAATTGCAGCTGGAACAAGAAATTCCTGGTTGCTTCTGTGCTCCCCACCCCCAAATATTTCAAACCCCCTGGAGACTGACCATTGCTGGTACAAGGAGTCTTTGAATGTTGCACGAAAAGCTCCTCTTACTCCATTCAGAAATATTTATATATCTTTATAACTCAAAGTTGTGCATGCATATTTTCACTGTAAGGATTCCAGCTATTATTTCAGTCAAGTCCCTAAATATGCAGCAGACATTCTATTTATCTCTTTGAGAAATATTATCTCCAATCAGTTTTATCCACCAAGGAAGGCATCATGGAATTGGGCACCTGCAGAAGCCCATGTACCTGTACTAGACATATGGGCAGTTTGGGAGCCTTCTACCCCTGCTGCTGCTATTCCTCCTTGTTCTTGCAAGATGTTTGCTTCTCATCTGCAAGTAAGGAAGCAGGATTTTTTTATTGATTGATTGATTTTTGGCTAATCCCTCAGTGGACTTGACGAGCATGACTGATAATTTCTCTGGGATTCCATCAGCCATTGCCAGTGGTGACAACCATGTAGCTTCCCTTCCTCTAGCTGATGCCAGACCTCATAGACTGAATGAGTGATCTATGGTATATGACCCTTTCTGCTTTGTAATGGTGGATTCACCCAACATGTTGCTTCTTTTTTCAAGCATGCATTCAGCTCCTTTTCTAACATCACACTCCTCACCCTAATCAAATATGGCTGGTGGAGGGGGGGGTGTCTATTCATCTCTCTCTATGGAAATTGTATTGTATTTGTTAACTCTGAAATCACTTGTCTGGCACTTATTTAAAAGCCAAAAGGATGGTAGCTTGGTTTGGATTAAAGGTAAATAAAACTTTTTAAAAAATACAACAGTAGTTACCAAGCCTGCAAAATAGACTCTGTGAGATACATTCCATGGTGTATTTGTGTCCATGCATGAATATGTGTATTAGAGACAAGATTCCTCTCTGCTACACTCAGAAATATAACTTCTAAAGATCTGGGGGTGGAGGGAAGGTCAGAATGTTGCAGAATGATAGTACCAGCTTTTGACTTTAATAAAAATGTAGCAAAGTATGTTTTTGCATAGTTAAATAAATTTAATGAACCCTGCACAAAACAGAGAATGTGATTTACTCAGGTAAATAGGGATATATAGAACATATTTTTGTTGTAGTGTGCCTTCGAGTTTTTTCTGACTTATGACACCCTAAGGTGAACCTATCACAGGGTTTTCTGTGGCTGAGAGTGGCCTTTTTCACACTTGGCGAAGAAATTGCCCCGTTCTGATACTCACCAGACTAGAGTGCTCCCTTGGCGGATCCTGGCTGGTCTGGAGCAGTGCGTGGCCGCGCTACACACTGCTCCGGGTACGAAAATGGCGGTGAAGCTCGCCAGCCTACAGCCGGCCCCTGGAAGATCTGCAGGCTCACATGGAGTGGTGAGCTCTGTGCTGTTGAAAGACCTGTTTTAAGCGGTTTTTCAATAGCACAGAGAACAACCACTTTTGGTCATTCTGGAGCGGGCTGAAGTCCGGAACTACACAAAGTAGTCTGGACCCAGTCCTCTCCCAAGTGCAAACATCCTCGCTGGAGGACTCTCTGCGCCGTTCTAAAAACAAAGTGCAGAAAAGGCCAGTGTGTAATGCAACCCAAGTCATTGGTGTCTAAATCTAGTTGTTAGTCCTAACTACAATAAACTCACTGAATCAATGGGAACTTGGTTAATGAACATTTCCAGAAACAGCTGCATAGCTTGGACTGTGGGTAGGGGGGGTGGGGAGAAAGGGTAGAGGAGCAGGGGCGTGGCCACATCACACAGGGGCATGGCTACGTCATGCAGAGTGCCCCCCAAAAATTGCTGCCCGGGGCAGACTGCCCTCATTGCCCCCCCATCTGTATACCTCTGTCTGGAAATTCCATTCATTTGGTGGGACAAGTCTAGTTAGGATTAAAGTGTTTCTTAGATTTAGGCCTGAGCTGCCTGAGCCTATAGTGGGTACTTCAGGCTTAGGTCTTATGTCAGGTCTGGAAATTGATATTTATTATCAGAGGTTGGCTGAGATCCTACTCCAGGGGTGGATACAATGGATTCTGTATAAGGAGAAAGGTAGGATAAAAATAAATAAAATAAAGTAAAAATTGTCTATTGTAAATCTCTGGACGTGGAGTCATGCACTGATTCTGCTATGCAAACCTTATACTGATGGCAACTGAATGCACAACTGAATGTATACAACTGAATGTATATGCACATCATATATCCATGTGCATGCTCATTCTTGTGCACATCTGCATATGCAACAGCCTCACATGGGCAACTCCATTTCCACAAACTTCCACATACATTTGTTCCACACTTGGCAAATATGTCCACCCACTTCTGTAGGGGAATTTACACACATTTAAGGGTTCAACCTAATGTTTCTGTTTAAGTTACAGTCTTTTCCCCATAAATTTTCATATGAGTTAGTATGTGTACATCTTAATGCAAACTGACACCATATATTGCAATTTTATTTTTTGGAGATGTTTAAATGGTAGCCTCCTTAATCTCAAGAAGCAAGGGCAGTGAAAACAAACCAGAGGAAACACGTACTTGCTTACTTCGCAGATGGGCTAAGTAGACCAGTAGACCAATGTCTAACTATATCACAGATGCGGGAGGAGACTATTACATAGTGGGCTTAGAAGACAGAAGAGTAGCTTAATTTGGGGTCCATTTTGGGATCAGATTTTAAACTGGGTTTGCTTTCTGATGTCACAACTGCCAAATTCTGTAGCTAAGAGATACTTTAAAACAGTTGGGGGAAAAATGTGAATTTGACAGGCTGATACTGTGAACGTGTTTTAACATGTTTCATTGCTTAATATGTTATTTGTTTTTCTATTTTCTTTGTTTAAATTATCTTCTTGTTTTAAGCTTTCATTTTTGAAACTGTTTAAATTTGCTATACTTTCATGCCATTCTGAGACTCTGTGATAAAGAACAGGGTATAATTATTTTATGAAATAAGTAAAAGTAGTTCTATGCTGATTGAGACAAACAATGAGATGCAGTTTTCCCCCTAAGGATTGCTCATGCAAGCAGGTCCACACAGAGAGTGCTGGCTTTATTGATGTTGTTGCAAAGTTCTTAAACTTTCTACCAACTTGACTGCTTTTTCTTAGTGTTACTCAGAGCACAAATCACGTTGCTTTGAGGAGATGTGGATAAATACCCATAAGGAAAATGACTAGCCTTATTTTAGCATCATCTTGATAAATTATGTGCATTTGGATCTCTGAGACAAAAAAGCCAGTGTCATCCAAGGTTAGCCATTAGCTGTGGTAATGGCTTGTTAGGGCATGATGTGTGTGTGCGTTTGTGTATGTGTGTGCATAACTCTCTCTCCATCCCTCCCTCTTTGTACATATATGTAATATTTAGAAGCACTAGGTCTTGCCCTCAATTCATTTATCCCACTCTATTCTGCGCAGCATGCCAGCTCCTCTTAGCCTCTAATAAATGGTTTTTATGAGATGGTGTGATGCCCCTGCCATGACCTGATCAGCTATCCTTTTATTTTTGTTTCTGAGTGTTGTACACTTGCTGTTGAATGTTCTGTTCTTGTACTGGCAGATTAGATCAGGCAGATGACCTAATGGAAGCCATAATGGCTTGACCTTCTTCCTTTGCATTTCTTTTTTTTTTTTTCATTTGCAAAGAGAACAGAAACAAGCAGGCATGTCACAACTACTCATAGGCTGTCCTGGAACAATCTGTGTTCCTTTCTGCATAGCTGGGCAGGCCCAGAGGTCTGGCTCTGTAGAGATCCTTCCTCACAGCCAGGCATTGTGAATGAGGTATCCTGAAGACATGGCCTCTCAGAGCATTTTCCATGGAATAGTCTTACTTTGCCTGAGATGGCCAATTCTGAATGTAGATGAAAATTCTAGGCCACATGTGTCAAACACAAGGCCCGCAGGGCAAATCTAGTTGGCCAGACCATTTTGTGTGGTCCTCACACCTCTCCTGCAGCTGTGGCTGAGGGGCAGAAAGAGACACAGAGAGGGTCGGGGAGCAGAAAGTGGCACACTTTGGATATACTGACCGATTCTATGTCACCTTACAGAGGTATGGGGACCATAAACTACAATCAAATAGCCCCAAAATGTCCAAGAAAAGAAAAGTTGATGCAGAGGGAAGGCAATTTAAAAACCAATAATAATCAAATGCAGAGCCAATTATTTAATATGATAAAAGAGTAGATACAATAATATAGTCTTACAGATACAACTGGCCCTTTGAGGGCAACCATAATGCTGATGTGGCCAAAGATGAAACTGAGTTTGATACCCCTGATCTAGGCAT
The DNA here is from genome assembly GCA_948472985.1 of Iguana delicatissima. Classification (NCBI taxonomy): domain Eukaryota; kingdom Metazoa; phylum Chordata; class Lepidosauria; order Squamata; family Iguanidae; genus Iguana; species Iguana delicatissima. The sequence goes on from CAOKZL010003083.1 coordinate 73,897, forward strand.
TCATCCAGTCTGTGACTGGGATTCAGGGTTCTAAGGGGCTTCTAAGCTGCATACTATGACTGGTGTAGGGGTCATTTCCCCCTCTCTTGGTGGCCCTAGGAACTCTCCCCATGGTTCTGGAAAGTGTAAGGAATGATAGGATCACTGATCAAGGCTTGTCAATGTTATTAATCTGGTTTGGTCAGACTTCACATGGAATACTGTGTCCAGTTCTGGGGACTACAGTTCAATAATGAGATCAACAAATTAGAATGTGTCAGAGAAAAGTGACCAAGATTATCAAAGGCCTAGAAACTGAGCCTTAAGAAGAATGACTTGGAGCAGTGGAGTATGTTTGGCTTGGAGAAAAGAAGACTGAGAAGTGACCTGATATTTATATTTTAATATTAAAGGGATGCTATGTAGAAGATAAAGCAAGCTTCTTTTCTGCTGCTCCAGAAATTAGAACACAAATGGATAGATTCAATTTACAGGAAAAGAGATTCCACCTAAACATCAGGAAGAACTTCTTTACTGTATGAACTCCTTGGCAGTAGAATAGACTGCCTCAGAGAGTGGTAGATTCTCCATTTCTAGAGATGTATAAACAGAGATTGAATGGGCATCTTTCGGCTTTAGTTGGGTATTCTTGCATGGCTAAATGACCCTTGTGGTATGTTCCAACTCTAAGGGCCTTTCTGCACTACACTGTTATAGTGCTATCATTCCACTTTCAATGTCTTGGGGTTTGTAGTTTAGGGAGGGACACCTAGAATTCTCTGCCAGAGACCTCTTTGGCCTCAGGAAACTACAAACCCCAGAATTCCACAGGATGTTGAAAGTGGAATAATAGCACTATAACAGTGCATGGTGGAAAGACCCTAAGAATCTGTGGTTCTATGATCCTTGAAGGTAAGGCAGCGCTACTGAATTTGTGCAAATCCACAGCATATCTCTGTATTGGAGAATGTATCCTTAAATCTTTTGGAATTAAGCCCCTAGGAACTTACAATTATTAAACTTCTTATAGGAGTTAGAAGTGATAAGCACTTATTAAAATAAAATAAGTGATTCAACTTCTATGTCACAGGTGTGCAAACTGTGGCTTTAGGGCCACTTGTGTCTGCCAAAGCTATTTTTATGGCCTTCAGCCTCTTCAGCCTCTCCAGATCACCACCTGGCAGTCATGATTCACCTTTGAACAGTCATACTGTTGTTGTTGTTTAAAAAACAAAACAAAAAACTTTTTTTGCAAAACAGAAGTGGACTTCCAACCAGTTAATTTTTTTTTTTTTTTTTTTTTTTGACAGTCTGTGAAGTCCCTGGAGAATCCCAGGGAAGGAAATTTGCCTCTCAGATCTCTTGCAATTGTCTGCCTCTGTTCTGTGGTTCTCACTAGGATTGAAAAAAAAAAGATAAGGCAGCCACCATGTATATGGGGCAAGCACTACTATGTCTTATAAGACTGAGGATAACTGAGTTCAAGACTGTGACATGTTTTGCACAGCAAGAATTGGCTACAAATATTAATAGCAATTGATCAGGCTTATATAGAATTGTCAAGCTGGATTTGGGGGAGGGCTCCTGCAACTTTAAGCCCTAAAACAGATCATGGAACAGGATGAGGTATTACAAAGCTCAAACAAGCAGGATGAAAGTAGTTATTCTTGTCCATTTTTCCAGTCCCCAGCTTTCAGCCACAGTAATCTCCTCTCAGTACATCTACTGTCTCTCCATTGGAGAGCAGGGTGAGGGACACAGAAGAGCACTTGGCTCTAGTCTTGTTATCAGCTATACAGAAATAATATCACTTTCACTGCTGTGTATCTGGCAGTAAGAATGGAGCTGAGCTTTCCTTCATGACTTCTCCACCTGTTCCCCAACAGAGAGGCAAAGTTCCTGTTGAATGAGGAGAGTTACAGCTGAAAGTTTGGGTTTGTGAAATGAGGGAGGGCAGGTAACTTTGGCCCATTTGAAGCAGCTTTAGAGTACCTCATTGTGCTCCTCAGTCTGTTAAGGATTAAAGTTACAAGAACTCTATTCTGGATTCGCTCTGGCAACCCTAGATTCATAGACTGCCACCATGTATCCTCCATCCTATATTAATGGAATACACAAATATAAGATGGGGGACACATGGCTGGATAACAGTACACGTGAAAGGGATCTAGGAGTCTTGGTGGACCACAAGCTGAACATAAGTCAGCAGTGCGACACGGCAGCCAAGAAAGCCAATGTGACAATGCGACTCTTGGTTGCATGAATAGGAGTATGGTGTCTAGATCAAGGAAAGTAATAGTACCACTCTGTTCTGCTTTGGTTAGACCTTATCTGGAATACTGTGTCCAGTTCTGGGCATTTCATTTCAAGAAGGATATTGACAAGCCGAGCATGTCCAGAGGAGGGTGACCAAAATGGTGAAGGGTCTGGAAGCCATGCCCTATGAGGAGCAGCTTAGGGACCTGGGTATATCTAGTCTCCAGAAGAGAAGGTTAAGAGGGGACATGATAGCCATGTTTAAATATTTGAAGGGATGTCATGTTGAAGAGAGAGCAGAGTTGTTTTCCGCTGCTCCAGAGACCAGGACAAGAAGCAATGGATTCAAACGGCAGGAAAAGAGATTCCACTTAAACCTCAAGAAGAACTTCCTGACCCTCAGAGCTGTTTAGCAGTGGAATATGCTGCCTTGGAGTGTGGTGGAGCCTCCTTTTTTGGAGGTTTTTAAGCAGAGGCTGGATGGCCATCTGTCAAGAATGCTTTGATGTGGGTTCCTGCATGGCAGGGGGTTGGACTGTGATCTCTTCCAATTTTATAATTCTATGACTGGACTCCACTTTGGTCAGGCTAGCGCAGTCATTCTTGTGTAAAAGGCATCAGGAAACTGTTTTGGCCCCTGATTAAAAAAAAAAAGCAAGGCTAAGGGACTGAAGTAGCATTCATTGTCTCTAGAGCTGGGTAAGTCACAGTGCAGCAGCCACATCTCTAGCAAAACGCCTGAGCCAAGAATGAATTCAGTGAGTATTCTCAGTAAAAAGCAACACATAACACTCCCACACACAGCCAGTCATTTCAGAAATAACCTGTTAAGGAATATGAAAATGGATAGAGCTAGGCTTCTCTCTTCTGTGGTACTCCAAGTAGAAATCACACATCTTCTATTCACTGCCAGCCTGCTTGCAGCTTGGAAATGTGAAACAGGTAATAGCAGAAAAGTGTTATGTATCAAGCACATCACTGTTTATAGAATGACAAAACGACAGGGACTGGGGATGCATGAGGTGACACCTGATGGCAGATCCAGCACTGATACCTGGATCACTTATAGCAGCTGGTAGCATTTCAGTCTGATTTCAAAAGAGTCAATTTATATCCTGTTTAAAGCTGCAGTCTTTTGCATGCTTGAGAGCAGTAATCCAGACTGAAGCCAGAGAGACTTAAATGTGCCTAAGACTTTGCAGTAGATTTTGTTGTTGGTTGCCACTGAGTTACTTGCTGGTTTGTCATTTATTGTTGCTGTTGACATTTTTATAGTTATTATTAAACAGTCTTATGGCTGGTGCACATTTTCTGGGCACAGTTTTTCTGTTTTTGTTTTTTTTTAAACAGAGACATTTGGGTTGAAGTCATAGCAGGTTCCCGCCAGCAAAGTCCAAGAACTTGAAAAAGTTACTTTTTATTACTGCATCTCTCAGCTTCCACCAGCTGTAGTCCCAAAAGTAAGATGCCTTGCAGCAGGACACTCACCAACTGTTGTAACTAGCAGCATGGCAGCAAACAACACAGGAAGCATTACCCCAATATGTGGAGGATGCTATGTTGTTACCTTTGGGTTTTACTTCTAACAATAACTCATCCAGCTTAGCAAGGTGAAACTTTCTTCCTCTTGACTTTTCCTCTGTCTTGACACCTGGCCTTTTCCCTTTATCTCCAAATCAAGAACATTGATCAAAGAGACGTACCTGCAAAACTCTACGATATGGTTGTCCAACAGTCCTGATGTATAGTCACTCCAAGAAAGGGGATCACTAGGTTTGGTTTTAAATATCTATTGATCAATTCTTTGACAGATTTTGGAAATGGTTTTTTAAAAAAAGATTGGACTAGAACTCCCTGAAAATTTCAGCCAGAATAAGGAGTATCAGATTGGGCAGCGTGTGGGGAGAGGCCTTATATAGGAATTCCCAACTCTCATCTGAGATCTTATCAGAGTCCACCTTTGCTTGAGAGTCCCCAAAGTAAATTTTTCAGCTGCTTGGTGCTGCTGTCACCCGTCAGAGCAGTTTTGTCCTGTGATTATTTTAGTTTTCTGTAATCAGGTTACTATGTCTCTTCTAGTTTTGGATTCTGAATTATTTGACTGTGTGTGATGACTACACTTTATGGGCTCTATGCTTTAATGGTTTTACATGGTTCAACTATGTGCTGCTCATGTAAGCCTGATTATTGGTCCGCAAAACTATACATAATATAATAGCCGGAATCCTAGAATGAGGGGATCAAGTTGATCTTTATGCTCATGGAGTGGTTGTGTAATACTACCTTGTTAGTGAATGGTAACAATGTCCAACCAAATGTGCAATCAAATGAGCTGTATACATGGAATCATTTTTTTCAGCCTTGATCTAAACTGGAATGTTCCATATCAGACAAAAATGTCCAACAGGATTCTGGTGCATATAATATAATGTAACAGCATAACATAACATAACATAACATAACATAACATAACATAACATAACATAACATAAATAATTAACCTAGGTCAATGGAGATGGCTGGTTAAATGGCTGCAGAACAGGCATTAGGACTAGCAGGTTCAGCTGTTGGCCCTGATTACAAGTTCTATCATCTATGTTACTCATTTGTGGCAGCATAGAAACAGCCCAGAAAGCCCTTCTTGATGATGATAGTTCAGTGCCTTGGAAACTTGGCCAGGCTAGTTAATCTAGGGCATTGGTTCTCACCCTTGGTGTCTCCGAGTGGAATTATACTACAGTTCCCAGAAACCATCACCATCTGCTGTGCTAGGCAGGTCTTTGAGGAGTGGATGTCTAAAAACACCTGAAACCGAAGGTTGGAAACCACTGGCCTGGGAGCCTAATCCTTGTTTTCAGTGTGAGTGATCACAACTAATATCATACTCTGAAAGAAAGATATGACTTCTATTTGGGGAGGGTTATTATCTTCATGGGAAGATACATGATATGATCAAAGAACCTCAAACTGGGAGGTTGAAAAAAGATGTTTACTTGAAATTTTGGAGAACTACTGACATTTTCTCCTTTTACTGCTTCAACTTGCACTGATCTGTAGTTAAAATAATTGATTTAGATTTGCTTGTCTCACATTGTTCAGTTTTGCTTTTTGGTTTTGTAAGCTTGTCTTGATGTTTCTTAGATGTAAGGTCTGGATACAAGATAAAGATTTTCACTTTGACATTCAGAGGGACACACTCAAATTGCCAGGATGTTTGATTAGAAATAAGTGTTCTAGAACTTTGGACCACAATCCAACATAGAGTTAAATATACCTTAACTTTGTTGGTTGAGTAGGAAGGCAACTGAGGTCATAGCTAGAGCTGCTGCTTTGGTTCAAACAATTCTTGTTTTAAAAGAATCTGCATTTTCAAGAGTGGTTTTACTGTTAGCTCTCTCTCTTTCTTTTTCTTCCTTCTCTTTCTGTCTCTTTTTTCCTCTGTTCATCTTATTCAAACCTGATCCACTTGTTCCTTTGTTTTTTCAATACATTAGATGTGCGTATGACAATTCTCCCCACTAGCCCTGAAACCCCTGCACCATCAACCTCTCTGACGGATTCCTCTCCTTCCCCTTCTTTAGCTATCCCAAGTTCCAGTATCCTTCCCTCTGCTCCCCGAGATGTGGTCCCTGTTTTGGTCTCCAGCCGGTTTGTCCGTCTCAGCTGGCGTCCACCTGCAGAGCCTAAGGGAACCATCCAGACGTATGCTGTGTACTTCTCCAGGGAAAGTGTCAACAGGTAGGTCCAGATAATGGATGCCTATTCCCAAGTTGCATGTGTACACGTGGCTGTGTGGTTTTTTTAGCTATATGTATTACATTTACATCCCACCCCTCCTCTAGGTGGGGTATAAGCAAAGGCTTATGGAGGCTTCCATGTCATGTCAGTGGAGCAATGAATCCATGCCTGGAATTTAAAGGAGCTAGTGAAGGTACTGAATAGGATCCCTTGGAGAGCTCTTTGAAAGTTGGCACTAAATCCTAGAATGGGTAATACTTCTTATTACTGCTGGTTGGGCCACTGCTGACTTCTATAGTCAATACTGTTGTGTTGACATGGAAGCCAGCAGCAGCCCATTTTGCCTATGTCTCCCCTCTTATCTATTTTATCTTTACAACAGTCTTTCAGAAGGTCGGGCTAAGAAAGAATGATTGGCCGAAGGTCACCAACTGAGTTTCATGTCTGACTGGGGACCTGAACTTGCATCTGCCATGCTGCCTATCCATCAGTGACTTTCTACGTACTATAAAGCAATTAACATTATACACCCAGAAAATCCTGAACTTTATTTTATTTTGTTTTCTTTTAATATTTATATACTGCCCTTTATCCAAAGCAGTATGCAATACAACCAATCTAACAAAATTCAAAATAGCGTAGATAATTAAAATAATATTAAAAAGCTAAAAACATATTACACACTTAACAAATTAAAAGACACATTAAAAGCATTAAAGTAGTTTAAAATGAATTAAAATCATGTGTATGGAAGGGTTCTGCAAGATTGATTAGGCCCCAAAAGCTTTCCTAATCCACTATGTTTTTACCTTGTGCCTAAACAGCAGGGATGGAATGGGATTCATAAATTTCCTGAATGTGGTTGAAATCTGGTGTTCCAAACCACTAGGAAAAAACTGACAGGAATCAAAAAACAGCACTTGGATAGTTCCCATAAATTGTGGGAACATATTTTTTTTTCTCAGCACAGCAAAACCATGTAGCTTTGTCAACTCTGTGCAGCCTTAAAAGTTGCACAGTTGGAATACAGCGTAACTCTCTAAGCCAAGGTTGCACACCTGTATTAACTAAAACTGTGTAATTTTTATAAACATTTGAATGGTTGAAAAGGGTAGAATTGGGTAGAATATTCCTTGAATATTAAGCCTGAAAGTTGTGCACCTTAGCTGTGAAAATGAGAACTATTTTCTCCTCCAATTCACTTCATCCCTGCCAAGGCTGCTCCTCTCCTGCTGTCCCCTCCTTCACTGTTCTTTCTGGGCTGTTTTTCTTTTTCTTTTTTTCTTTTGGTCCAGTTTTCTTCCTGTAGTCTCTGGGCTCTGACTCTGTGCTCCTCTTCTTTCTTGACCTGCCTGCCTGCTCTGATTCTTGGTTAATAACTGACAAAGAGCCACTGAGGAGCGGGAGGCAGCAGAAGAGGAGCAGGATGAAATGGAGAGGATGAAATGAATTAGCAGGAATGAGAAGGAATCAGGCATTCAGGCAGACAGGTCCAGAAAGAAGGGGAGCACAGATTCAGATCCCAGATAGTCCATTGTTTGAGGCTTCCTTAGACAGGAGGGTGAAAAGAGATTGATGATGATTTTTGTTGAATGCCTTGGCTTTTCTGTCAAGCAAGAGAATGACCCCCAAAACTCTGGTATGCAGTGTACCTTTATTCCTGGTATCTAATCCATCCATTCCTGTGCTGTCATGTTTCTCTTTCTCAAAAGGTTGTGCAAAAAGAATCAGTCATGGTTGGAGGAAAACCTACAACCTGACAGTTGTTCTTCAACCTTCTGAAGACCTACTACTGCATAGTTGTTCTTCAGAAAATTGTGCAGTTTGGAGAAAAACTGTGAGTTTCTTGAAAATGGGCAATTGTAAAATGTTGCAGTGACTTCTCCATCCTTTGTGAGAAAGAAAAAAAAATCCTGAATGTTTCGATACTACAGGAAGAAATACCAATGCCTTTTCCTCAATATATGTTAGGAAGTGGGAAAACTGAGAATTTCCATCCCTACTAAAAATAGCTATGTTGGTGCCAACTGGGCCTCCAGCTCTATGATCTGCATCTATTATATACCTGAACTGATATGCATATTTTTTACATGATTCATTCATTCTTCTCACATCATGGGGAAAATGTAAACTGTGTTTCTACTGAATCAAATCATTTATCCAACTAGTCTAATATCAGAGCAATTAGGATTTCTATTTATTAAACATGGATTTTATGGAAGTCTGCGCAAAAAACTATTTCTATACAAGCTGTTATTGCACAATCCAAAATAGCCAAGCATTGCTACTTCATGATGTTTTTATATATTTCTGAGGTTTTTTTTTCCCCACACTTGTTCATTTATTCTCTTATTTCTTAACACTGGCATGGAGGCAGACTTTAAATATGAAGCTTCTTTCATTTAGCCAATCTCTCTGAAAGTATACAATGCCTGAAGTGAATTCCTTTGTTGTTAAAGTGTAAAACATGTATACTTTCCCCCAATGACTTCATTTTAATTAAAGCTGGCATTTCTGAGAATAGTCCTTGAGGCAGCCATCTTCTGGAGACATGATGCTATTTATGGGACCTTGACTGTAGTGTAGAAGAGGGATAATGCCATACAGCTTGAATAGTGGAATGAAAAATGTTGACAAAATCTTTCCTACCTGGAGGTTGTTAGTTAGACATGACTTTCAGAAGACAAACGTTTCTAAACATGGTTGCATTGGTATGGTATGTTGTAGCACATTCAATTGTTTTCAAATATATGCATCAGATGTTCTGACTAGAAGAAGTCAGAAAGTTGTGTCCTATGGCCCACATATGGCTAGAAATTTGCACATTAAATGCCACCTGGAATGTCAGTGGGCCTTAAAACACAACCTAAATATCACACATCACCATATTTTTGGAAAACAAAAACCAACTGCCAAACAAGAAAAACAGGATGAGAGAAATGGAAATGATTTGGGAAGTTCCTGGTTATGATGCCTGTCTTCTTTCCTTGGAACAGGAGGGTGATCTTGCCAAACGGTTCCAGGTCACTTTGGCTGTTGAACCTACAGCTGGTCTGTAACTGAACTGTTCAGCAAATGCTGCAGAGGTGGGAGTCAGAAAGAAACCCACAAGTTATAGCATCAGAAAAATGGTTGAAAACCAATTTGGAAAGGAATTTGTCTCTTTAAAAATTATGTATCCAAGAAAAGGCATGGGGAACGAAAGGGGCTTTCATCAGAGACAAATCAGCAGATTTTTAAATGCTCATTTGGACAATGGCAGAGGTTCCTGAGAAGTTTGACGGAATGTATTTCCTGTGTTGATTCTGCAAACATGGACAAAAAGCAATCTGCAACACAGGCAGTTACAGAAAGGGAGATCCCTGAGGCCAGATAATTTTACTCCTTTATTGATTATTATCATTTTCACTTAATCAAACTTGATGAATTCAGAAACTGGACCCTGACCTCACCCCATTTGCTCTCCTCTGCTCTAGAAAGAACTAGGGATGGGTAAGCCTCCATCCCCTGACCTCCAAAATAAAGTCAACTTATCAGATGTTATGAGACAATTTGAACACACATTGTTACCCTAAATGGTGGTGGACATTGTAGTCTACCTGCAATGCCAGTGTCTTATTAGAATGTGGGGAAAATATAGCTCAAAGAAGGCCTGCAGGATTAGGGTAATGGCAGGATCTTTTCACCTATGTATACCCGTACTAACTGCTCCAGTTAAAGATAAATAAAATATTTGGAATCAACAGCACTCAGGAAATCAGAACCATACAAGGCTGACAGAATGTAAGGTGTGAAAGGTTAGATAAAAAGAGAACTTGGGGGAAGAGGGTTATAGTTACCGATCCTGAAGAAGAAGAATGAAGTGGAGAGGCTCAGACAGCATCTAAGGGTGGCATGGATGAACAGTGGTATGGGAGCCAGGGCCAAGTTGCCAGGGCCAAAGTTAGAGTTTACGTGCCCTTTTTCCTATCCTGAATGGGTGCTCTGGCAAAGGCTTAAAACCTTCTCATGGAACTGACAAAGAATTCCAGGATAAGTGATTGCTTTCACACCAGAATGACATAATTTATGAGAACTGTAATACTTTCTTGAAGTCTAGGTTAGTAGGAGGTGTAGGAAAGGTCCCTGTAGGGTTAGATCAAAAGGGGTGGTCTCTGATTGTCTTATCTGGGTCCCTTGAGAACTGCAAAGATCTGAGATTGATGAAGAGATTAGCTTGAACTCCTTTTATGCCAGGGTTTCCACCTAATCCCCTTTGAATTTATGGCCTGATCATATACCTTTGATTCATATATTTCCAGTCGTATGAAAAAGCACATCCCAATGGATGGGGGTGTAGGATAGGGTAACAACATACACAACCCTCAAAGAGTTTATTTAATGTCTTATCCTCAGGAGAGCTTCTGGAACACGCAACCTAGTTGTAGCTACTGCTCCCCTTTCCCTGTTGCCCTCCTTCCTGAAGCAAAACAACAGCAAGAACACTGTCTGATGGGCAATGAAGGAAGGATAATAGGCCAGTGAGGGCATAGTGGGGGCACAAAGTAATTCTAACCTGAGTCAGTCTAATCTGAAGCAAGTTAAACCCAACCACAGACTTAGACTCCATTTCAAATTTCAACAAACTGCTTGTCGTTCTCCTTTGTGTGCCTTCTCAAGTCTAAGGAGACAGAGGAAAACTCAGCTTCAGTGCATCACTTAAAAAATAATTTGCCATTTTTTTTTTCAAATTTCTTCATTGGCAGGAAAGAAAGAACTTCAGACTTCTCTCTCTCTCTCTCTCTCTTTTAAATACACTAAATCCTATTCTTAGTCCTGATTAGAGTAGATCCACACACACACACGGACGTACATATACATATAATTTTATTTATAAATAATTCCTTCAATATATCTCTTACATACAGATTTATGCTGTTTCTCTGTACGCACACACACATACAATCTGTCTGTCTATCTAGTGTATATATAATATCTCTTGCCCCGTTTCCTTTGTGTGACTAACCATTCAACAGCTGACTCAATGAGTCTACTTTAGTTTGGGCCTAACTGACAGGTTTCCAGAGATAAATGTGAGATAAAACCAGATATGCATTATTGTCCTCCTCAGCCCAATGTGGGCTTCCAGTGCTTAACTTTGAAATGTCTGGCTTTGATTTCCTATATATTCATCCTGGGTAGTGCAGAGTATGGGCTTTCACTTTTTCTTATTTTTAAAAGCTCCCATTTGTGACACTAATATATCAGACAAAGAAAATATGCTTCTGTCTCTGGAAACATGTTTGTTTTTTCCTCTGGAAACAGCTTTGCCCATTGAAATGGGGGAGAATTTTTTTCCCAGTCTGTTGCTACCAAAATTTATGAAATTCATCATATTTAGGATGAAAATAATTTTTGAAAAACTGAAAAAAATCAATTTAAAAACATGAACAATTGTCATTGACACATTTCCCCACAACTCAACCACCACAGCTTCAACATAAGAAATACAGAGAGTTCCAAGCGTCACTTTCACACCAATTCTGTTGCATGTTATTTACTAACTTACTTCTCATCCATCTTAACCTTGATAGCCAACCCTGATACATCCATCAAATCTAGATTGCCTGCCTTCTGAACACAGATGATGTGTCTGAGTTTTGTATGGCAGTTAGTCCAGAATGGTGAGTTTCTCCCCCCTAAAAAAATATAGCTCTTGTGATCCAATGATGTCTGTTTCAATTTATGGACTGACACCACTTGCTCCTAATCTCTGAACAGCTGAGACCACACTAAACTCAGTAAGTTGAGTAATGTTGAGTGTACAGTCATTGTTCTTGAAGGAAGCAACCTGTCTATTTGAGACCAAAGTCAAATTAATCCAGCATTCTCTGCAATTATCCCATCAAGTTGCAGGAACTAGATAGTCTACCAGAAACTGCTCAGTAGTCTACTTCTTTCAACCTGTAACTATTATATGTACACTTGTATTTTTCTAGCTCTGTGGTGATGAGATTGTGTGCTCCTGTGAGGCAAGAAGCTATGCTGACGAGAGCAGTGCTGCTGGCAGGGTCTTCCATGTCAGATAGGCTTTTGCTAAGGAGCCAGATTAAATGTACCAAGTAGCTACTGAGCAGCAACAGCAGTGGAGGAATATCATCTCTTAGAGACAACGACAGTGGCACCACAGCTAACACTTGTTCGTATACACAAAAGAAGCCAATGGTAAACTACTCCTCAAACTTTTTACCTTAGAAGCCCTATGATGGGAGAATCCCATATGAAACAAGAGATAGTGCCAAAAGATGACTTGTCCAAGTCAAAAGGCACTCAGAGAGCTATTGGAGAACAGCAGAGGATGACTATGAGTAGTGCTGTGGCTGATGACACAACTGGACTCAAGCTAAAAGAAGTAGTGCTGTGGCTGATGACACAACTGGACTCAAGCTAAAAGAATATTCAGTAGTTGATGGTGCACGGAGATGACAGGAAAGTCTGAAGCTTCACAAGATGAAATATGAGAATCATGAATCAGGGGTAGCTACACAGTGTAAAGCAAGATGAAATATGAGAATCATGAATCAGGGGTAGCTACACAGTGTAAAGCAAGAAACAGAATGTCTAAACATTGCAGTAGTTGTCAGGAGGGGGTTGAGCAAGCTAAAGTAGACAGCAATGAGATATTTTGAGTCAGAAATTACACAGAGTTTAAGGCCATTTCTGCACTAGACTGGTATAATGCTATTATTTCACTTTCAACATCCTATGGAATCGGGGTTGCAGTTTAGGGAGGGGCATTTAGAATTCTCAGCCAGAGAGCTCTTTGGCATCCATAAACTACAAACCCCAGAATTCCACAGGATGTTGAAAATGGAATAATAGCACTATAATAGTCTAGTGCAGAAATGGCCTTATTCAGGAAACAAAAACCTCAGAAGAAATAGTGTGGCATTAATAGTGAGGGGAGATGGAGCAAAACCAGTCCATGGATGCAATGGCTAAAGATCACCCTCATGTTTCTCCCTGCATCTTGCTCAGATAACCCATTACTGAGCCAGACTGGATTGACAACCAGACCACTGCTGCTGTGAGCACTTGCTGACTTGTCTTCAGGACAATTGTGACAAAATCCAACCGGGAGAACATCCCCGTAGAATTTAAACATAGTTTGTCATTGTTAAACCTAAGCAATATGGAGCCAAAAGAACTCTGGGCTAAAACTAGGGACACTGTCAGGAAGGAATGCAAAAAGTTACAATCTATGGCCAAAAAGAAAGAGAAGCCTGAATGGATGACAGATGAAACTCTTCAAGCAATTAAAAACAGAACAAAAATGAAATGTGACTAGGGTAAGAACCCTGAACACAATTTTTCAGGACTTTTGTGCAGGGACAAAAAGAACTATTATAACAATCAATGCAGAGCAGTAGAAGATGAGCTCAAAAAAAAAACTAGAACAAAAGAGCTGTTCCACAAGATCCAATGAATTAAAGGGAAATTTAAAGCAAGAATGGAGATATCATGTGAAGAAATAAAAAGATGGAAAAAATATAAGAAATAAAAAGATGGAAACAATATCCAGATTTTTCCAGAAATTATTCTTTGCCTGAAAATTGTGTTTTTGCACAAAAAATACATTTCCTCCCCCAAACCTCTGTGGTTTCCAAAAACACATTATTTTGTTTGTGCTAAAATCCTGTTTGTTTGTTTTTCCCCTGTTGTAATTATCAGTGTTTCTATGGAAAAATTGTGTTTCTAGGAAGGAGGGATTGCACAAATTTCTGTTATTTGCATGAAAAACACATTTTTCTGTAAGAAAATAGTTTCCAGATACACATTTTTTTGAAGGATGAGAAATAAAAATCATAGGGTTTTCCTGTCGAACCAGGAAAAAAAAAAAAAAAACCCTGCTTCCAGAGACATACACTTTATTGTACAAAACTCATGGTTCCTTAAAAAAAAAAGTCCACCAATTTTGCACCAAAACCATTTTTCTAGAGACAGTATTTGAGTAAAAACGTGTGTTTGCATAAAAAGCAGGCTTTTTGTGTGTCAAAAAAACATTTTTGTACAAAATCAATGATTTCCATGCAAAAATCACAATTTTTGCACAAAAACATGATTTTCACAGAAAAAAAAGTAGAGGTTTTTTTCCCAAAACATTTTTGGACATACCAGGAAGAAACTGCTTAGAAAAAAAGCAATGTTGTCTCTCACAGTAGAAAGTGCTCATCCCTGCAGATGAGGATAAAATACTCAAAAAATTCAATCCCTAATGTTTTTATTGTAATATTTTTCAAGGATTCAATAGTTACAGTAACTCACTAGTAATGAATAGTTCTGTGAATTACCTGGACTGAGGTAAACAGTTGTAAGAAATAACCTTTTGGGTGATCAGTGTAATGAATTAAGTAACTAGTTTATTTTTAAAAATAACATTCCACATTATGGGCCGAAAAAGCTTTAGAGGGTTGGGATTTAGGCAACAACATACTTTCAAAAACTTGACAGGAGCATGACAAGGTGTGATTTAGCTTGTATTGGCTCTCAATAAAGGATGCTTTTAAAAAAACAATTTTAGTGGTAGAAGAATAGTTCAGAATTGCAAACATTTTTCAAATAAAGGGCCGTCGGTATCCCTGCTACATGTATAACACTACTTGTATTTTGAGGGAGAAGTGGTGTGCTTTCATACACAGGTCTCTTGGTTGTGCAGATGCTTTTCAATATTTTCTGTAGTTCAGTTCTGTGAAGATATTTGTAAAGACATTAACTGCCATGAAATTGGACATAAGAGCAACGCATATAAAGAATTTGCTACCATAAGGAATATCATCTTCTGTTTAGCTAGAGGGATGGTTCTTTACACCAGGCTAAAAATGCCATCTGTAATTAAAAAAGAAAGAAAGAAAGAAAGAAAGAAAGAAAGAAAGAAAGAAAGAAAAGAAAAGAAAAAGGAAGAGAAGAAAGTTTGAAAACCCATATTAAGATTTCTATTGTGGTGAGAACTGCCTCCAGTCCTATGAACTTTGATGCTTTCACTGTGAAAAAAATAAATGTAGTTTCCTTTAAGTGCATGGCTAGAATATTGAGTCATTTATTGTTTATACATTTTTTTTTACAAAAGAGCTATTTTTCTCTTTACAATAATAGCAGTTCTGACATTAACCTGAGGCATGCACAGAAATTGTCAGTCAAATTACTGTAACTCAAAAGGACTGAAAGATTCCTAGTATTGGAGAATAATAATAATTTTGTGTGACAATTCACAGTTCCCATTATGCCAAGCCTACATATGGGACTAACTATTCAACAGCACACCTTCATTGATTGTGCATTCCTGTATTATTTGTAACAGGGCTGTGACATCTCCCTCAAAGTGTAGGCCATTGGTTTTCTAACAGTATTTTGAGGAATCATGAGTTCCCCTGGAAACTTATCAGAGCTGCCTTAATAAGACATTTATCATGTTGGATAATAGTACCCCAAAATGTGCGTGAGTCAGAGATCCACTCATAATGCCAATGCCTCCATGAGACAGTGGGGAATGTTGGCTCAAAGGGGAGGCCTGCAAGAGGAGAGTAACCTAGAAGGATCTTTTACACTTTTATATACTGGTACTAACACAGAGACACCAGCCAGAGGTTCAAAAAATATTTGTTTTATTTGGGGGAATTAACAACCACACACACACACACACACAATCCTATCAGTCTCACAATCACACAAGGTTAGCTGAAGGAAAGGGAGGAGAAAAAAGATAGTGAGAATTTAGGGCATAGTGGGTGATATTCACCTATCCAAAGAAAAGAGACAAGTGACCTGGCTTAGACTGAGGTCAGAGAGTAATATAAAAATGAGAATCAGAGCAGCAGAGTGATGGCCTATGTCTAGACTACTGTACTATAACATTTTCTATACAATAGCATTTATTTCTATACCGCCTATCAAGTAAGTGTTATCTAAGCGGTTTACAATGTATTTTTTAGCTAATTGCCCCAACAAGCTGGGTACTCTTTTACCGACCTACGAAAGGCTGGAAGGCTGAGTCAACCTTGGAGCCTGGCAGGATCGAACTCACAACCTTGTGGTTGCAGTACTGGCATTTAACCACTGCGCCACCAGGGCTGTACTACAATTTGTCTGGCTTGGAGCCAGCATTGAAATACTCCTTTTCTGTCCTGAGGGGGAAGATATTAAAGCTCTCTGGCAGAGAAGATAGTGGGGTCCAGAATGAGCTAATGGACTTAGCATTAGCTGACAAAGGACTGATGGAAATCATGGTGGCTCCTTAATGCCAGGACAGGTGTGGGAACCAAAGGAGAATTTCAGTAGACAGAGGAAACGGGTCAAGGACAGTCATTTCATGGTGATAGTTTTGGGTGCTGTTGTTTCTAAAGTAATTGAGAGACATTTGTAAGTCCGTTATCACTGGGGCTTCCCTGACTATGACCTAGCCATGCCCTGAGGTCTTAGTCTGACCTAGTTTTGTAACACATGTGTGCAGCCAGTTCTTCTTTGCCAGCAGGCTTCCCAGACATAGCAGGATATAATTTGTATTTTATGCCAATTAAATATTTGCCAATTAAACCATATCATGAAATGGGGGTGCATGACCTGGTAACAACAAGCTTGTCCCTGCTACCTGTTGCCCACTCAATCAGAAGAGAGACACAGCTGCAAGATCTACCTGCAATGCATCATGGTAGGAAATTCTTCACTGGGTTCCCCATGTGATCTGTACCATCTAAGATTTCACGATGAAAAATGGGACATGTATGGCTGAGCAACATCAGTGTGTGATCAAAAGGCAACAAGAACAGAAATTAGTAAAGAGGAAGAATGCACAAAGCTACTATTTTAAGCAAGGAAACTCTGGAATTTATGTTCTGGCTATAGAAGAGTCTGGGAAAAAAGAAAAAAAGAATTCAATAAATATATTACTTAGTGTTTGTGGATGCTGGAGGGCCTCGTTATCAGCAACAAATATTATGTAATGCATTATTCTAAAATCAAAATGCATGTATCAGACCTGCTCAATGTTGCAATTTTCCTGCAGAGCCACTGGAAGAACTCTGCATTCATACCCACCCCTCTCTGCCCATGCACAAATACAGATTCTTCTTCTTGTTGTTGTGTGCCTTCAAGTCATTTCCAACTTATGGTAACCCTGAGGCAAAGCTATCATGGGGTTTTCTCAGTCTGAGTGTGTGTGACACACCCAAGATCCCCCAACAGGTTTCCATGGCTAAGCGGAGAATTGAAATGCATTATAGATTAGATGAAATCCCAGCTTTCTTATGACACAACACTCATGCATTAAAGAGATATGGCTGTTCCCAGTGTAGAGAGGACTCAAGGAACTCATGTCCGTTTGTCATATGGGAGTTAAATATTGATGTCCCCAGAGTTTTAACTTTAATTCATCATTGACTCATAGGGGAAATAAAGCAACCAGATGTGTACGTGGATTGAACGGGGCCACTTAATTTAACTTATTTGACATTTAACTACTTAAACAGTCTTGAACCTGTGAAATTGAAAGGGGAAGCAGGCTGGTGTGGGACAGGCTGAGGCATGGGGTCCAGTCCTGACCGCTTCCCCAACCACCCTTGAGTCAATCATTGGGGTCCTGGGGGCAATCCAAGACACTGAGTTGCCATTTTGTCAGTTCTGTCATAGAAATCCAACTTCAGGAGACCCCCCTTCATTAAATGACTTAAAGTAAAGTGGTTCTTCTGGTCAGCACTGAGGGTAGTCTCCTCTCCCACCTCCTAGCTCTGGCAACATAAAGGGGTGGTTCCGTAGACCTCCCCTTCCCCCAGCTGATGCCTATAGGGTGTTTACCAAATTGATATATCTCCCTCATTACCTGTCAAGTAGCTACCTATTTAAACAGCTCCACCCAATGCCAGTACTCCCAAGTCCCTCAGAAGTTGTGTAGGGTTAGTAAAAAAAACCATGTAAATAAGAAAAAAAAATCCTAATTGGCCCACGGAGACCAGCTAAAGCCTACATTATCCTAGAGGTGGGTAGGTAGGCTGAGCATTGGCAGTGAAAGAGAAAGACACAAAGAGTTGCTAGGACTTAAATGTCATCTGCCTCTATCTGGAATGCTTCAGCCTCGTGGCTGAAATGCCACAGCATCCACCTTCCTTCCTCCAACACTAGCATAGATGGCCCCTCCTTACAGGCACATGTGTTGCAGAAACCCAGGACTAAATTTCCTCAGCTTGGAATGATGAAACTGTCAGTTCTCATTTCTCCCATATATACATTTTTATTTTTTTCAAGTTTTCTTTTATCTCACATGTGAAAACCACTTGTAAATTTAGGTGAATTTACAGTCCAAAACTATCTGAAACTGAATTCTCACCCTTCCCCAATTGCGACAGAAGATAACAGCTGCTTCTGAATTTCACCACAACTGAAATTTTCAAAGAAATTTGGTACTTGTGTTGGGTGTGAAGCATCAAAGGAATTTTGAGAAGGTTTTTTTTTAAAATGGTTGGATAAGCCTTGTTAATCTTTTTTAGGAAGGTGATTTTGTCATTGAGATCATACATATATGGAACCTTTAAATTTGGGCCTATGTTCAATTTGTTCACTCTCTCATTAGCCTTAGGCTTGTTTGCATAATTCTTTTATATACCCTGATTTTGCTCAGTTTGTTTCGTTAATTCAGTTAGCTCTGCTGACATTATTCTCTTTTCATTCATTGACCTCATCTGGAATGTTTACATCCATGCTTCTTCTCATTTCTGCTCTGTCTCCCCCCCCCGCCCTCTGTTTTTCTCATTTCATCCCTTGTCAAACTGGAGTAGTCATTCATACAGAGGCATTTATTTGAGTCTTTTGCTGGATATGTTACATTGCCATTCAGCGTGAAGAGAGATGCCTTCTATTTATACCACACATCTTTGATATTTCATCACAATTTGTCAGCACACTCCTTTGCAAAATAGCAATACCTCTTTCAAGAGCAGTTCATTTTTCAACAGAATAGGTCTAATCAGCCTTACACCAAATACTCAAGACTCACACTTTCCATTTCTAGAAGAGGAACTCATTAGTACCTGGCATTGCCATGGCACAACACCCAGAATGTTGAGCCAGAGAAGAACATTTGTCTTCTGATTTATTTAGTGCTGGAAATTCAGCCTTTCCCAATCCTGTGCTGTCTGGATCTATTTCATTGATTTTACTTTTGGCCCAGAGATCTCTGGGTGAAAAAAAAATAAACCTTCAGAAAGAAAAGAAATTGGAAGTAACTAATAACTAGTCACAAAGAGTCAGGCACAGCTCCATCATGCCTAGACCCAGAAGCAGATGAAAGGTCCTCTCTCCATCTCAACCACCACTGCCCTGGCCTTGGAGGAAGGAAGGAGAGGCAGGCACAGCTCCATCATGCCTAGACCCAGAAGCAGATGAAAGGCCCTCTCTCCATCTCAACCACCACTGCCCTGGCCTTGGAGGAAGGAAGGAGAGGCAGGCACAGCTCCATCATGCCTAGACCCAGAAGCAGATGAAATCCAAGCTGCCATTCTGTGGCCCCTCCCATACTGCCATCTCCTTTTCCTTTTGTATTATGTCTTAATTTAGATTGTAAGCCTAAGGACAGGGAACTGTTTTGCTGCTCTTTTACTTGTAAAGTCCTAGGTACAGTGATGGTGCTATTTAAATAACAACAACAGCAACTTGCAACTGAGACATGATGCCACATGGTATGCCCATAGTGTGATAGCCTCAGTTCAGTCATTTTGGCTTCTAGTGAGAGGTCAGTTTTGCTTTATTCTCAGACTCGCTTATTTGTCTTTTGCAGAAGGTATGTAAAGTACATTGTGATGATCCAAAGAAGAGCTTAACAAAGTCACAATACCTCTCATATAAAGCATGTGGAGGGCTTTTGAGGGAGTGGTGGTGGTTGATGGGAGTTGCATGTTACCCTGATTTCTGGAGGTCCCGTGAGGGACACGTAAGTGCGCTCCAAATTTTACAAAGTTGGGAATTAGCAGAGAGCACAAGCTAGCACTACAAGAGGCAGGGCAACGTAGCAAGATCTTTTACCCAATGTCTACAGGGTCAGGCCGAGTCAAGGAGCAAACAGAAGTAAATAATAATTGTTGTTTTTATTGATATACAGTCAAACACGTGTATGCAACGCACTCACACAGAGAACTATAGAAATAAAGGTTGGAGTGGGATAGAGGGATTTTAAGAGGAGGTTTGGTATGGGAAATACTGTACCTGTCCTGAAGCCCAGAAAATCTGAAGGAAAAGGTCCGTTGAAGTAGAGTTCTCAGCATGGGGAGCTGAGGGGAAGGCTCGTTGAATGAAGCGACAGCAAGGCAGGATGGAAGTCAAGAGTGATCCAAGGAAGCGCTCAAAGTCAGGGGTTCTTATAAAAGAAAATGCTGCTGCAGGCTAGTCCATTCTCGGGGACAACAATGAGTTGTGAGCTGGAGACAAAGCCTCCAAAAGGTCAGTGATTTACATGATTGAGTTAAGACCGAATTGTCAATAGAGTAGCCATTATGCAAACGCAGAGTGCTTGACAGTTGAGTATTCGGCTCGTCAAGCTGCCTGCTCGGGGCAGAGAGTTCTTTGTAAGTAGCCCACATACATAATGTGGTACTTGCCTTGAGGTCTCCTGAAGTGGCAGTCTGGCTATTTCTGGCCTGCCTGTGTTAGTTTGGAATATTTCAGTGATTTGCGGCCGTACCTGTATGCGTGTTTGTCTGGGGGCCTCGCAAGCACGTGGAGAGGAATAGGTAAAGGAGGTCAAATTATTGATATCGAATGATATCTAATATTCCATGAGCTCAGGCTGGGAAACTGTGGTAACATGCAGTCCAGCGCATCTGTGGACTATCAAAGTAGGGAAGGCTGCATTCAGTCCTTGATCATCTGCACCTTCTCTAATGTATAGATGACATTTAAGCAACATTCAAAATTGCTTATACTTTTTGAGATGAAATTGAAATGTGGTACATTGTACTGGATAGTGGGAAGGTTGTAGTTCAGTGCCAAACGTATGTTTTGCATGCATGCTCAGTCTTTGGCATCTCTGAGTGAATGAACCCCTGCAGGTTCATTGCCAGTCAGAGTAGACCAGGGTCCCCAACCTTTTTAGAACTGATGAGCAAATTTGGATTTAGGAGAGAGTGATGTGGATGCTCTCCTGAAATGGATGCCACAGGTGGAAGCTTGCCAGTTCACAAAAAGTTTACAATGGTGGATATGCTCTGTTGTAAAACACCCAGTTCCAAGAAGGTCCAAAATAAAATCAATTTGTTCAAGAACTGCTAAGTAGGAGACAGAGGTGGGTTTTGAGCCCCAAGGCACAGAAGTATTCCTTTGGAACTACCATTTTCTGCTCTGACACCCATTTCATCTATTTGGGTCCTGATGGGAACCCAAAGCAAGAAACAAGATGTACTCTTCTTGGGTGTCTTGTTTGTTTACCACAATCACCAGGATTTCTGTTGCACAGCTGAGGCTTAGAAGAGCAGCGGGGGGGGGGGATAGTGTTTGTTGTTGCTGCTGCCATTCTTGCTACACAATTTTCACAGTGAGATGTACAGCAACAGCAAAATTGGCAGGAGAAGTCTCTGTCCTCTGAAATGTTCTAGGGAGGCAACAAGGCCCCATTGGGGGGGGGAAATCACTTCTTTTCTAGGTCATAAAGCATTATCCGAATAATTCCTTTAGTTCTTTCATTTATTTTTGTCAGACTGTTTGAAGCAACAGGAGAGAGATAACCATGCCAAACTTTTAGTTCATTTTCATATTATTAAATACAGCACAGTCAGAAACAGTCCCATGACTCTTCCATCTTGAAGCAACTAATTAGGTGTTTAATAGATTATAGCAGTATTTGTGGCCCACCTACTAGGTGTGCAAAAATGGTGCAATTACATTTGCAACACTCTGGTGCACTTACATAATGTGTTCTGTATTAATTTTGCAAATTAGCATGGGAGGGTTCCATATTTTTTAAAGTAGATGAATCATAAATTTGAGTCTCTCTTATTTTACATTTCTATGTTCTGGGTATTTTTAAAAAAATAAATTACTTCCCCTGAGCTCCTAATTACCACCAGGTTTTAAAATATCCTTTCATTATTAATATCATTGTTCCGTCCCAAGGCCTCCATTTGTCTGGAACATTTATTTGGGCATGTTCGTTCAATTACAGAGTTTGGGAAGGATCCCAAAGACCAATGATGGAAATTCTGTACTGTGTTACGGAGTCATGAACCATTGTGTTAGGACAATCCATGAGTACTGCACCACACTATGTCAGTTACAGGTCCCATAGAACAACTTTTAAAGCAGGGGCAGGCACCTACATGGGGGCAAGAGCCATTTCCCCCAAGACCTTTCTTTGGGCCAGTCTTCCCACATAAAGCACAGAAAAGTATTGAAGAATTTGGGGCATATTTCAGCAAAAGCAGGATAGCCCGCTCCAAAACCTTAAAGAGTTATCACACAGAAGAGAGCAGTTGCGTGTAGTATTCTGCTCATAGGGGAGGGCTTGGTCTTCTAGGCATAAGTTACAGAAAGCTAGACTTTAGTTGAACTTTATGACAAAATAAAAGGATGGGTTTCAGCAGAGTACTAATGGAAAAGGAACAACTTCTGCCTATAGCTATGAAGAACCCCAGCTCTAATTGCATGGGAGGAAGTACCATGGTTAAACCTGCCAGAGGTGGCTCTCTTGGTTCACTGCCCTGCCCCTCTCATATTTTTAGAACCATTACTTGGACTGCCTAAATCAGTGGTTCTCAGCCTTTGCTCCTCCAACTGTTTTAAACTTCAGTTCCCAGAAACAATAGCCAGCATTACTCATGGGATAGAAACAAAACATCTGGAGAAGCTAAGACTGGGAACCCTTGTTTCAACCAGTGATGGGGACTGTGTGGTCCTCCAGATGTCGTTAGACTACAGCTTTCATCCACCACCATTGGTACACTGGCAGGGGCCTTCCCCTTGTCTAAACTATCTTATTTGGCACCCAGTTTCTTTCACAGAAAATTGGGATATTTCCCATAAGCCCATAAGATGAAAAGAGAATATAGCAAATTATGTGTGGTCTTTACTAACATAGTTTTACCACAGTCCACATTGCATTATCTTCTAAGTTGTCCAATTTAATGTTTATGGGAATAGCTGAAAATAATAATAATCATAAAAAAAAGCTATAGGCTGAATTAGCAGTGAAGATTGGGCCCTTTCTTTTTGAGAATTCTCATCCCAATATATTATTTAATAGTCTGTGATATTTTCAGCTCTGAGACCATTACCCAATCTTTCCTTGGGCAAATTTGAAACATTTACTTTCTGCAGTGCTACATTTCTCATTTAATTTTGTTTATGTCACCAAAGCACAACAGCACACCAAGGAGAGGCTGAGGGTGGAGTGAGGGAAGATGAGGGAGAACAGAGAAAAATACAATTTTCCCTTCCCCAAACAACAGATCAGTCAGTTTTGGGCCATTACTTGGTGATCTGTGCCATGAAATTATATTACATCCAAGATATAATTAAAATAAAAACATAGTTGCTTGGCTTTGACCAACTTTTCTAAGTTGAAAGAAACTGCTAGTCATAGTTCCTCATGCATGGGATGCCACAGAGTCAAATGAAGTATTTAGTGACAAGGAAGTAGGGCGTTCCCAATCTGTTTGAAACATTTTCAAGAATAAAAATAAAACTTTGAAAGTTCCTGCAACTTTGCAGGACCTTTGATGTTGTTGTTTTCATCACTATCACTACAGAACCTGTGCACTTGTTGAGCAACAGTTATGCAACGTTTAAAGTTGTACAATATTCTGTTTTGTGCTTTTTTTCCCTCCATCTTTTTGGAAAGCTCCATAGCCCTTTTTTTTTTTTTGGTATATTTTTATTGTGAAAATAGGTTGAACCGCACAAACTGGAACTACAGAGTACATGACACACGTCTTTGTACAAACATAACATACACATACA
This sequence comes from Iguana delicatissima, assembly GCA_948472985.1. Classification (NCBI taxonomy): domain Eukaryota; kingdom Metazoa; phylum Chordata; class Lepidosauria; order Squamata; family Iguanidae; genus Iguana; species Iguana delicatissima. The sequence goes on from CAOKZL010003083.1 coordinate 97,840, forward strand.
TGCTTACACTTAAATACATACATACACTTAGTAATATTCAGAATATCAGGAAATGGGAAAGCTGTGTGCATTTCTGGAAAACTATGCTGCTTTCTGCGAACTTCCATAGCTTTCTTCAGAAAATTATGTAGTTTTCCATCATTGTGAGAAAAAAAGTCGGCAAGTGTCTTCAACACTGTGAGAAGAAAAATATATTGCTTTTTTTCGCCAGCATCTCTTGGAAATGGGAAATCTAGAATTACAATCTCTAAATGGCATAGTGGAAGAATTAAATCTATCTTTTCCTGAATTGCAGTCCTAATCTGTGTCTCAATCTGCTAGACCTTGTGTTGATTTTTTTTTTAAGAAAATGTGGGAAAACCCAAGAAAGAAATTGAGAGACATTTCTCAGTGGTACCTCTAGTTTGATCCATAAGTCACATGTGCGTTAATCATACATGCAAAATTTACACAATTGCTAATGCAGAAGTAGCTTCTATGAATGAAATGTCTCTTGTGTTAAGTAGCTATAAAGGAAAAGAATCGGGGAGGCAGGATTTTGCAAATATCTGAGGTCCTTTCTGCACGACGATGGCATCCCGGCATGGGGACATGAGAGGAGAAGGACCATAATGAAGCTTCAGCATGATGTTGTTGTGCCCCCCCCTTCTCCTATTGCCAGCTGGCATGATTGCAGGGTAAATCATTCATGGAGTTGCTTCATCAATGACCCTCCAATCATGCAACACTCCCATTGTTCCTGGCCATGTGGAAAAGCAGGAAGCCCAATGGAGGTGCTTCCTGACCCAGTGCAGCATGGGAAAGAGACTGGCTATGCTGCAGAAGGCAGGCACGTGTCGCTCGTGCTCCCTTCTGCAGGGAGCTGATCAGGTGCAGAGGGGATCATTCCTGCCATGCTCCCTTCCCACCAAAGGCACTGCTGGGATCACAATGGGAGGATGATAGGATCAGGTAATGTGTGGAAATGGCCTGAATCTTTATTACTTTTGTCTGATCACCACCATTCCCCCTCAGTGACAAAAAACAGGCATTAATTCTTTAAAGTAAGAGATTAAATGTGAATTTACATGCACAAGAAGATGAAGTTGGGACCTTCTAGTTTATGAACTGGTACTTTTTAAGTTAAAGATGATCTATTTATTGTTGGGAGATGCTAAACTTTGGTGGAAGAGAAGCAATGCTGTTTCTCCAACTACCAACATGTCTCAGCATTTTACTATAGCTTGATGGCAGAGCAAACAGTTTGCATGAAGAAGGTCCTGGGTATGTAGGCCCAGTGTCAGCACCAGAACCATACAAAGATAGAAGCCCTTTCTGCACCTTACTTTTATGCAGAGGTGGGGGGTGGCGTTCGTACGAGCAGCCTCTTGCGTGAGGCACTCACATCCCTTCTGCTTCCTCGCCACAGCTGGTTTGCCGGTTGTGCGAACGCCCCGCCCACCCCTTCCTTCCGCAGTGCAGCCTGGGAGCTGTAGGCTGCGCTGGAGCAGGAAGCGTGACCGGCCCGGCTCCCGAGGCTCCGCAGGGCAGGTAAGTGCGCGCGGGGCCTCGGAGCGATGTGCGACCGGTGCAGCATTTGTGGCTTTAAGGCAAAAATAAAAAAATGTGTGCGCAGTCCGCATCAGGCCCTTGAGCATCGCATAAATGGGAGTGCGTCATGCAGACCAATCCTCCCATTTACATGAAGCTCAAGGGGCCCTCTCATTTTAAAAATGGCATGCAAAAAGGTCTAGAGTTATGGAGTTAAAGGGCACTACAAGAGCCTCAGAAATATATGGACCAAATGTTCACTCTGGAAGCTGAACTGAACTTGATGATTCGGGCCTAAATATAATTCTTAGTCCCACCTAGAGTACCATACTCTCCAACATTTATACAAATGAAAGTTCGTGCAGAATTTACAACTGTGATGCCTGGTGTCTTGTTGCATAGAGTATAATCATACTAATGATATTTAGTTCTTACCAACCTCTTCCTGTGGATCAAGTCAGAGAACAAAATAAATAACATAAGACACAATATGAGTTAAAAGAGCATAGAAAACAAGTATGTATTAAAATCCATCAATAAATAACCAATCCACCAATAATAAAAAGTAGAGGCACAGGTTGGGTTGTTGTCCTTTTTGTAAGCAATTAGCCTGCCTTTTTCTACCTTTTGTTTGCATGCGCTTGGCTTCATAAATGGAAAAGACACTAGAGACTCCTTCCACCCTCATGAATTGTGCAGAGCACAACATAATAAAAGTACTTGATCCCTTTGTCTCTTAATGGAAGCAAGAGCAGTCATGGGGGCTGGGTCAAGACTACTTTTCCTGACCGTAAATGAGATCTTGGCAATAAAATAATCAAAGCCTGAATTGGGACTAATAGTCACTTTAGGACCTGGTGCTTGTTGAGTGTGATGTCTTCACTGAGTTAGGTTAGGGGGCAAAACAGTTAGAGTCTTTAATCCCTGCTTCTGATTGTTTTGGTTTTGGCAGCAAAAATGAACTTACAGCTATTTGCTTTGTTTAAAAAACTATCCCAGTTTTGAGGTTGTTGTCATTTGTCCTAGATAATAATCTTTATCTTGGTGTGTACTACAAATGCTATAAAAGCTTTTAGAGTTTTTTTAAAAATGGAAACTATAACTTGATGGTGGAGTTGGTCTTTGTAGGAGTCACTATATATGCTAAGGCCAGTCCTGCCTTCATATAAAATGGGATCTCAAGTAGCAGGGCTAACAGATATTCTTGCCTGAACCCTGGAATACTGTTGCAGGTCCACAGAGACAATACCAGGGAGGATAGGCCAGTGAATGGTCTGATTTGGTAAAAGGAAACTTCAGATATTTGTAAGCTCAATTATGTTCCATTGACAGGCATTCAGTTGACATCTCCTGACCTAAGATGATTTTAAGTGTTCCAAGGTCTTTGGCTGAGGAATAGCTCTCATTTACTCAAGTACATGCTTCTGTCCCCATTCTTTGGCCCCATAGATCCATGTCAGGTTGGTTGATTTTGGATGGGCCTCTCTGCCCAGGTTTTATTCTGCCACCAAATGATACCCCTGTTGCAAAGTATGACAGCAGCAGTAGTTCCAATGCTCCACCCATCTCTGAATTGATGTTGTCTGGATCCACATGGAATCCAGACCAAAATATGTGGCATAGTTCCCATCTTCAAGGGTATAACATCCTACTGGCCTCTTTAATTATACTCCTCCTTTAATCATTATTCAATAGTACAGGGTGAACATATGCAAAGAACAGAGTTATTGTTGTACAGCTGAGTAGAAGGGAGACGTTGGAGAGTTGCTATGTGCAGTGGGGGAAAACATTTCCTCTTGTTTACCTATTGAAAATGTTTCTTGTTTTACCTCATGCAATGATGGCTGGTATCCTGTTGATGAATTATGACTTATTTTCTACCTATTTTCCTATAGTAACAGACTGAAGAACCACCCAAAGTCTTTATAGTACTTTGTCAATAGGCATGTCCACCTGTTGACAAACAGATCAGTGCTGGCCCGCTCTCCTTCCAACTGTCTACAGACCAGGAAATGGGAGGTTCAGAGAACTGCAGCTGAAAAAAGGAGAGGGTGGACAGATAATGTTCATACCTAAATCTCTCAATGCATGATCATGGCCTAAATGTTATTTTTAAAAATTTCAGCAGTGCTTTATAAACTTTTGAAATGCTTAGTTCTTGCTACCAATTGGTCACTCAATCTGCTGTTTTAGTCATCCATGTTTCTATCTGGGTTTATCAAGATTAATGCTTATTCATGTGAAATATTGTTTTACAACTTAAAAACGCAATGTTTGTACCAGAATCTCCTACCCTCTCATTTAATTGTTGGCTGTTCACTGTTGCATCAAGTTAGCAATGTTCCCCTCATTTTGTTTTGGTTTCTCGAAACACACTGACACACACTGCTAGAATCCACTGAGGACATTTTGTCTAGAAACATTTCATCTTGATTTTCTTCCTCCTTGTGCTGCTGTTTTTGGTTAGGGAGCGGGCTCTGAACACATCGCAAGCTGGGGTGCTCCAGCTCACAGTGGGAAACCTGAAACCAGAAGAGACCTACACTTTCCGAGTGGTGGCATATAATGAATGGGGACCGGGAGAAAGTTCATACCCCATTAAGTTGGCAACCCAACCTGAGTGTAAGTATGATTGTTTACTTATTTAAATATTTATATCTCACTCTACATAATAATATCTCAGGACATGCGAGTGAAAATATCAGAAAGGGATTTGTAATCTATATAGTAACTTCCCTGCCCCAGAGGCTGACAAATTAATAATAGATTAAAACATTTTAAAGCCATGTATATAAACATTCTGGTGCACTTCAATTAGACCCCCAAAGCTTTTGTAAACAGCCATGTTTCTACTTGGCAACTATATGATGCCAATGTTGGCACCAGTCAGACCTCCAAGGGGAGGACAATCCACAACTGAAGTTCTGTTACCACATTAATTTAGACCACAAGTGGATTAGCAGCAAAACTGAAAGGAATTTATTTTTCTCTTGTGCAAGAGGGGAGCGGTTGTGCCTGAGGCACTAAAAATATACTACTCCAAAGAAAATGGCTACACGCAGGTAGCTTTATACCCGGCTAAGCATCCATTACAGGAGCAAGAAATGATAATTATTGGCTAATCCGAATACATATATATAGGAACTATGTCATGAATACATTATTATGTCAGCATACAAGCATTGCACATGTCCATATAGGCGGTCCCAAATTATAATAGCAGATCCCACCCTAAGACTGTGATTTTTAATATTAAAAGGGAGCTTTATGAGGCTCTCAGTCACCAAAGTTCATCTCTTGTGGTCTCTCCCCCTCCCTTTGTCCTAGTTTGGCCTACTCCAGACACTGCAACCTACAAAGTCTACCAATCTTTAACACCTGTGGAGCCTACTCAGTTAGTTACTTTTTTTTTTCTATCTATCATTGCCCTACTTAGCTTCCTGTTATTCTAAGTTCTGCAAGCTGATTTTCCTGGTATCTGCATCCAGCTGCAAGCATAAGCATTCTTTTCGTTTTGCCTGGCCCCATTTCTCTTTCTCCTAATTCAATGTGCCTGCTATTAAGCTATTGATTAATTATTTCCTAATTATTATGCCCCTACAGTTCCACAGTGGAGAAGGCTTCCCCCTACATTCTTATAGGATGTCCCTTCTCAGCAGACCTTAATCCTTTGGTGAAATGTATAGGGATAGGTGCTCCTTCATGTATTGAGGTTGATTTGTTTGCTGATTAGATTTTTCAGATTTCTGTAGCTGATTTTTCCTGACCCGTACTGTCAACTATGCAATTATTTCTCATCATGAAGCAGGACAAAGGGAGAAGGGGTAAAGTGTTAGAATTCTGCACTTTGTATATGTCTGTAAACCCACTGACAAATTTTGGACCAGAAAAATAGCAGATCAGGATTGTACAAATTAGAAGAGGATGCATAAGTTGATCTTTTTGCATGTGTTAATGAAGTTTTTCATGATTGAAAGAATATAGATTTCCCTTCGCCCAAGTATTTAAAGCAAGGATTGAGATTTATACTAAGGAATAATCAAGTTTCTACAGATCTCTTCTAAGGACACACTGGAGTAAGATTTATGAGAGACGGATGAATTGACAGGGTGGAGAAGGTGTGAAGTGCATGACAATTATTGGGTCTCCTTTCCTTATCACAGGAAGTTGAGCATATGATATAGTTACAGTTCAAAGGAATGACACTACTACTACCCTTTCTACTATCAGTAGTAAAATAGTAATAATTGAGACATACATGCTGGTTTGTCTTGTTCTCATACATACAGAAAGAAGAACCTTATTTTTTTCCATGAACTTGTTAGATGATGAAAGTTTTGTTAGCACTTGCAGAGACTTTGTATTGTTCGGTACAAATTGTTCCTATAAATTTTGCACATTTTTTTCTCAAACTATTTTTCATGGGCTACCGTTGCTGCTGCCTGTTGCATGGACTTTTTTGAAGTATAAGGAATGAATAGATAACTTGTATATACAATTGCTATATCTTTCTGTACTTGCTGTGTATGTGCTGTGCTTCACAAAGAGAAAAGAACCTAATTTTGCAGAGCCGTCCTGGGCAAACTGCAGAAACTTTGACAAAATACAAAGGGCTGATGTTTTACTGCCATGTAGGAGGTAAGAAATCTCACAGGGGTCACCGTCAGGGTTTCTCAGTGCATCATCACAACTGAGTAAATTTTGGGATATTCTTAATATTCCTAAGTGGTAGTAGTTACTAAGTCGTAACAAGCGGAAGAAGAGGAATCACTCCTACTACTATAACAACTAATAATAACAATAACAAAATAGTAGTAGTACCATTATTACTTACAGTAGTAACAAGAGTAGTGCCAGCAGTTTTAATCCCATGAATATGTGGCATCAGTAGGTATGATACTTTGAAAGTATCAAATAGTAATTTCCTCCGTGTTACCACGGCAATCTGGTCTGTCTTTGGTGAACTAAGATATCATTTTGATATCATAATTCGGCCCTTTTTCCTGCCACCAGCTAAGTGTTTGTAAGGCTCCGCTGAACAAGCGCAATGCTAGGCATGGGTGATAGTTGTAAAATACCAGATATAGCCAGTTCCGCTTCAGGGGGAAGCCACCCTACACAAACACCTTGATTGCAAGACAAAGAGGACTCTTTGCCTGTGAAAACACCCTGGCAAGCCAGGCACTCAACGGCCGAGCTAGCCGCATCTATACTATTGTCAATTCGGTTCATAATTCAATCATGTCAATTCTGACCTTTCGGAGGCTTCATCTCCAGACCAAAACTCATTGTTCTCCTGTAAAGACCAGACTAGCCTGCGGTCGTTCTTTCCCTATAAAAGATGCCCCGTTCTGAGAGCTCTTTGAAACTCTTGTCGGACCTAGCTGAAATCACTTGCTGAAATCACTTGAAGCTCCTTTTGGATCTTCTTCCTTGCCTTGCTGCCGCTTGGTTCTACAGATTCCCCTTGGTCTCCATGCCGGGTTTCCTTCCTTCTCTCCAATTGGTGTCTTCAGGACTTTGGACAGGTGGTGTATTGCTTATTTCTCCGAACTTTCTTTCTTTCCTTTCTAGTTAGGCATGCTTGTGTTTTATTATTTTGCTTAATAAAAGCTGTTAGTATTTTAAACTGCTTGACTTCTCACTGACCTGAACCAGTATACATAGGATAAAAGATCTCACTGCATTGCCCTACCTCTTGTTAGCCAAGAGAGTGCTCCAGCTAATTTTCCCCATCTTGCTTGTTGTGTTTTGGTATTTGGGCGCCCCTCTCGGGACCCCCAGTTTACAGGGTAACATCTCCTCCCCTTTCCTTTTCCTTCTTATTCTTCTTCATCATCACCACAACTGCCTTAAAGCTTTTTGCTAGGGAGCAAACAGAGTCCAGAGATCCACCAAAGGCGCTTCTCTACACATATTGTTCTTTGCACATGTAGAACCCCCATCTCCCCAGTTCAGCAGAGGGATGGTATATGCATGTGGAAAATAATTTGCACATGGATTGTCTCATCTGTAGAAAGGAGTAGAAAAACTGCCAGGGGAGCTCCTATGGACAAATCAGAGTTCCCAGGTTCATCAGATGGGACATTTTGAATTCTATCCTGAAGATCTCTGCAGCATTTGATTGCAGGAGGGAGATTCCTTCTCTTTAAAAAAATCAGTAAATGGGACCATTGTGAATAATTCCACTCAATTACAGCATCCGTAGTAGTGCATTTGGTGATCTTAATTATCAATAAGCTGCAACTTTACCTAATTCTCAATGAAATGTAGATTACAAGTCAGTCTTGCTCATTCTGCTCACTCCCTGCTACCCTATTGGGAAGATTCTCCATATGAGAGCCTAAGAAGTAGTGCAGGGGTTTGATTTATTGTGTTTGACCAGGTTTCACCCCATCAAAGATGCAAGGGTGGTTTATGGTTGACAACTAGCCAGTGAAAATTTATTCTGGGCCTTTCTGCCTTACACTGTTATAGTACTATTATTCCACTTTCAATTATCCTATGGAATCTTGGGGTTTGCAATTTAGGGAGGGGCATTTAGAGTTCTCAGCCAGCGAACTCTTTGGCCTCAGTAAACTACAAACCCCAGAATTCCACAGGATGTTGAAACTGGAATAATAGCACCATAACAGTGTAGTGTGGAAAGGCCCTCTGATTAAAATCTTCATCCTAAACCATCCATTCAGTGGTCAGACTAAGGCCATTTCCTCACAGGCTTAAAGAAACGGTGCAGAGCGTCCTCCAGGGAGGACGTCTGCACCTGGGAGCAGACTGGGTCAGACCTACTTACTGTAGTTTCACACCTCAGCCCACTCCGGAATGACCCGAAGTGGTCGTCCAGGGTGCTTTTGAAAGACGCTTGAAACAGGTCTTTCAAAAGCACAGAGCATGCCACTCCGTGCCCGCGCTCCGGTGCAGTTTTGCAGGCTCTCACCAATGCGAGCCTGCGATCTGCTGGGGGCGGGCTTTAGGCTGGCGAGCTTCAGCGGTTGGTGGAGAGCCTCAACCAACTGGAAGCTGCCATTCATCACTGGAGCAGTGTGGAGTGGCGGCCACGTACTGCTCTGGTCCAGCCTGGACCCACGCGTGGAGCCAAGAAGTCCGGTAAGTACCGGCACGGGGTGATTCCCTCGCCTCGTAAGGAAATGGCCTAAGACACTGATCATATCTTTTTCAAACCAACTGCTCTGATAGAGGTTTGTGTGCAGGGTCACCCTGAGAGCTTTTGCTTCATTGAGGAGGAGCAGTGAATGAGACCTATTACACCAAAATCAAGGGGCATACCAAGCAAGTTATTTTGGTGCATCAGACAGGTGATCCCACAACCTAGTCACCAGGCTTTAAAAAAAAAAAATGAAAAAAAAAGCATTCAAATTCAATTAAAGAATTTGCTCTAGTCTCATAGCACCCCAGGATTACTACCTCACTTTGCCTTAGGGATGTAAGTCTTTGCAAATTTCATTCTCACAGGAAAGAACTAATTATTTTATTCCCTTCAGTTTTCCCCTGTTTGGGAGAAAGTCACTGAAATAACACACTTTTCAAACTCTATTCACCATTCAAGACTTCCTCTGTGTGAAAAGAATGATTTTTTTTTCTTTTGCACAGAAAATAAAACTTTCTGCTCAGAAAACAGCTCTCTTTCACAGAAAGCAATATTTTCTATGCAGAAAGTGCCATTTTCTGTGCAAAAAAGTGCTTTTTTTTTTTTTTTGCACAGGTGATATCTGCTGTGCTTGTTTTCTGTGCAGAAATGTTATTTCCTGCACAGAAGATGATGCTTTCTGCACAAAAATGCTAAATTCCTTTTTCAGTCAGTCCAAAACTGTGAAGATTGTTATTCATCTAGGATTCCCCTTATTACCGTTTGCTAGTATCCAAGGAACACATTTTTTTAGCCATTTCTCCAATATTTTAAAATATTCTTTCCATCCCCATTCTGCCTAATGATAGGGCTGGCCCTGAGTTTGTATATTATTGCTATGACAAGCCCTCTGCAGCTTCTTAGGCACAGAAGGGGAAAGCACCAAATGGAAGACACACATTTCTGAGTCCCTTTTCTAGGGCACATCAGATTTCCTCCCCTTTCCTGTAGCTCCTGCTCTTTTTTCCCCAGCTCTCTTTTTTCCCACTTTGTTCTCTTTTTCCTCACTTTCCATCTATCCAACATTGTTAATTATATGGAAAAATCCACATGGATTACCCTTTGCTTTTTGCTGGAACATGTTGCTATTAATCTGTATTTCCAAAAGGATTTCAAGATTTCTGTATCATCTGAAAATATCAAAAGCTGTTATGCAATCTAGCACAGCTGAGGAACAATATCTGACAGAAAAGGGCATCCAAATTGCATGCCTCTCATTTTCTCTTTCTAAAATGAAAAAAAAAATGCATACATTTTCTCCATCTGCAATCGGTTTAAGAGATCAGTATAAGTTCTAGCTCTTCAGATAATTATTGTGAATATGAGGACTGGATTGATATGAAGGGTGGTATTTATTTTATTTCATTTTTGTCCACTTCGATATTAAATCTTCTCATTTTTTTAATTTTAATTTTTGCTGAACCCTGCTCCCTTTCTTATCTTTTCATTCTAATACTGTATCATTTAACTACTGAACTATTAGTTAAGATATAAATCCCCACTACTTAAGCGTGCCTCGTTTTTTTCCCCCCAGACTTCATGCGGATGCTATGTGAGCTAATACTGAGTCACTTTCAAGATGCTGCTAGCTATTCTTCATGAACAGAGGACAGCAAATCAGCACCAGTTTTCAAGTGTGCACAGTTAAGGGTGCCAAAATGCTATTGCTTGCTTGCTATGGCATAACTTTACTCACCCAAAGCTCATGAAGGTCATTTTTTAAAACTGTAACTCCCAGATTCCCCCATCCAGTGGATAAACTGGCTAGGGAGTCCTGGGAGTTGTAGTTCAGAAAATAAAGTTTCCAAATTATGCATTCACCTAAGAAACTCCAAAACATGATGTCCATCATTCCCTCTAGTAGCAAAGTTGTATGGCTGAGTGTCTTTCTGTGAATGCCAACCAGGACCACTCAGCTAAATATGCTGGAGAGGTTCCTCCATAATCAGGAAACTGCTTTACAGGTAAAAGGTTAGATGTTTGTAAAATATATGTGAAAAAGATGTAAACAGGAACATTAACTGGCTCAAAGAAACACGTGGAAAATTCCAGTGTTGAGAATGTAGAGAAAATAAAATGTAGAATGAGTCAGGTTATTGTCTGCAGATGTAGTTTTCCAGTTCACATGGAATTCCAACAACTTCTTTGTGGCTGTTTTGAGGATGGAGTTAGGGGTGTGTATGGTGGTTCTGCCGGGTTAGTGATAAAATGAGATATTCATTTTTATTCACTGTTTGTTTTTTTATTCTGTTTTCTGTGGAAACCACAAACATTTCCCGGGCAATGGAAAAAAAGAGATCTGAAGTAAGGGTAGGAAGGAAAATGGAGATCAGAGGAGAGAGGGAAGTAGACAGTGCAAGTCCCTACAGCTAATAATGGATAAGCTAGAAGAGCACTAGGATATTAGAATAGTTTGCTTATTTTTGCTACCAGGACACAGAAGGCCAGAGGCGAACCTGTAGCTATTAAAAAGAAGTAACTGTGTAGGATACTCAAGATAACATAAAAAAGAAAGGAAGAAGAAATACTTTCCCTTGCCTATTTTCTAGAACCAGTACCTCTTATTCAAGAGTAGCAAGCAGCCCCAGACTTAAATCAACCAGCAGTATATAGCATGCAGAAGATAGCTCTGGAGTTATAAGGAGAACAGGGATGTGCTGTGCATTCTCCTCACAATATCCTTTCCTCCAAGAAGTCTGAACACCTTTACAAGGTTACCCTTCCAAATCAATTGAAGTCCTCACCTAGAACCTTCTAAGCGGGTGCAAATATACTGCCAAATGATCTTGCTTACTCTTTCATACCTCCAACAGACTTTAGTATATCTGCAGAACAGATCCCAGCTCAGGGCGATGATGATGATGATGATGATGATGATGATGATGATGTATACCTTCAAGTCATTTCTGACTACTTATAGTAACCCTATCATGAGGTTTTCTTGGCACAATTTATTCAGAAGGGTATTGCCATTGCCTTCCTCTGAGTCTGAGGGAGTATAATTTGTCCAAAGCCACCCAGTGGGTTTTGATGACTGAGCAGGATTCAGACCCTGGTCTACCACAAACTTAGGCCTTTTCCACACCCTACCTTGTCCTGTTGTGGTCCGGTGGCAATCCTAGCAGTGCCTCTGCTGGGAAGAGAGCGTAACAGGAGCTCTCCCCTCCACACCAGACCAGCTTCCTGCCAAAGGAAGCACGATGGACATGCCTCTTCCTTCTCCAGTGCAGCCAGGTACTTTCCCAGGCTCTGCTGGGGCAGGAAGCACCTCCACTGTGCTTCTGGGTCATCTGTAGGCCAGGCAAGTGCAGGGTGGTGGTGTGATCATGTGTCATTGTTGGGGAAAACCCGTCAATGGTTTAATCCACAATTGTACCACCTGGGGACAGGAGAAGGATGTGACCACAATGACATCATGCAGAAACATCATCACAGTCCCACTCCTCTCCTGTCCCCATGCTGAGACAACAGCGTCCTGCGAAAAGGGCCTCAGTGTAACCACAGCACCACTCTGACCCTCTGTATAGGTAACTACCCGATTTAATCCTTAAGTCCTGGAGAATACGATAAGCAAATTTTATGTCTTACCCCAAAGGTATCCCTGAGTTTATCTATTTACTTCTATGTGAATGAGTGAGTATTACTGTCCCCTACAGGTGGAAAAAGAAGCTTTATTTCTTTGAAAGGATGAGTAGGGCCACCATTGTGTTAAGAGCAATCTGCCTCCTACCTCTGATACTGCCAAAGTTGACCCTCTTTGTCAAAGAATTTAAATGCCTTAATGATAAACAGTTTCTTATCTTTTTTAATAGCACTATGACAGCTTGGCATGCAAACTGGTAGAGGTTGGTGTGAACGTAATAGGAAGAAGCATCAATTATACCACAAAGTAATTTGATAGAATCACAGTTTAGTATTTTAAAGTTGACAGTCAGTAAACATTCCTTTTCTTTTTTCTTTTTTCTTTGTGTCATCTTAGCATCCTAACTGAATGATGTTTATTTGCTGATTGTGATTCAAGTGCCCTTCTATGAAAGAGTTTTCTTTTTTTGACGATTTGATAAATACTAATTATACTTTGCTGCATGATATGCCTTTGAGGTAAGGAAGTATTGCCATCGTCATTATTATGTCTCCTATCAGAAGCAGAAAAGCCCATCTGGGTATCCGTCTGGCTCTATGTAGAGTTCTGTTCAAACTGAGCATAAAACATGGGAAAGTAAAGCTCAGAGGAAGAGTAGATTTGGTAGCCTCTCAAATCCATGACTATGCCCACAACATCACAACATTTTTAATGGTCAATGAGCATCATAAAACAGTGATACTTACCAGTATCTTGATGACCTTGGGCAAGTAACATTTTCTCAGCCTTAGAGGAAAACAAAGACAACCCCCCCAAAAAATCTAGCTAAAAAAATCCTGTGATAAGTTTACCCTAGGGTTGCCATAAGTCAGAGGTGACTTGAAGGCGCACAACAACACAGTTCCATTGACAGGGGGAGGTTATTTTTAGTCATCACATCTCTCCCCTTTGAAAACTGACTCATGGCAACCCTAAGATGAACCCATCTTGAGAGTTTTCATGGAAAGATTTACTGCCTTTGCCTTTCTCTGAGGCTGAGAGAATGTAACTTGCCTGACACCCTCACCCTCTGCTGCCACATCCCTGTTGCTGCCACTGCTGTTGCTGTCCAGAAGCAAGGCTTCACAGACCCCAGGATAAGAACCACCTTTCTGTAGGAAAAAGACTTTGCTGATGAAGACAAATTATCTCATTCAACCAACACAATTTTAGGCTGCATTGACAAGAGCATAATTTCCAACTCTAGTGCCACTTTATTCAGCTTTTGTCAGACTTCACCATTTCTGGGGACTATAGTTCTAGAAGGATTTTGCGAAGTTACAAGGAAGACCAAGATGGCAGAAGATCTGATAACTAAGTCCTATCAGGAACAGGAGGTGGGCATGTTTGGTCTGCAGGACAGAAAACTGAGAGGTGTTATGATAGCCATCTTTAAATACCTAAAGGGTGTCAGATGGAAGATGGACAAACTTGTTTATTGCTGACCCCTCTTCCAGAATCTCTCATTTGAGGCAGTCACCTCATACTTTCTAATGATAGTGATAGCTGTAATAGGGTTGTGGATCTTCTCTGTTTTTAATGCTTAGTCATTTCATAAAGCCAGATCCTGGATATGCTGTCCTTATAACATAATGGAACTCACAGCCTGGAAGACACAATAATCTTATAGTTATTAAGAAAATTGTATTGACATCTTGTTTTTTAAACATCCTACATGTATGTGATCATTTCTACACTGATATATCAACCAAAGAATGTACGCAGGGGGTGCTTACTATAGTATTTTTTGGAGTACATAGAAAGTACTGGTTAGAGCCCACTATTACCCTGTCTCATACCCTATAGCTTGGAATGTAGCCAGTGACCCTTATCCTTTACCAGCACATTTCTGGGTGTAGGACAAATTTCCTTTCAAGAAAGTTGGACTGCATTATCGTTAAGGTTCTGATGTGCCCATTAGAATTTTCCAGACAACATCAAGGTTCTTTGGAACACAGTTTGAAAAGCACTGAAATAATTCCAAGAGAGAAAAATTCTTTTTTTTTCAAGCCCCACATATCATTAGCAGGAGACGAATAGCATCATAAATACAATCAGTCATCAGTGCATCCAGTGTTAGCTAGTGTTGTGCCAAAATCTGTCTTTTGGAAGTTTTCTTTCCCTTCAATTGTGTTTTTTTCCCCTGCCTCATTCTCATTCTCATTCTCATTATTTAAAAAAATATCTTTCTGTGGTGTTTTGGAATTTAACCCATCACTGCATGGTGGATGTAGGTTCTGTCTTTTTTCTTTTCCTCTCCATTTCCTCTCCATCGTCCATAATTTTTCACCTTCCTTGGCTGCCAGCACTAATATGGAAAGGCATCTTCTTCTACCAGTGGTAGTGTTTCCTTAGTACTGGTGGTATTCATAATTTGTTTAGGGCCTGTTGTTGTTGTTGTTGTGTGCCTTCAAGTCATTTCTGGCTCATGGTGACCTTAGGGGTTTTCTTGGAAGAATTTATTCAGAAGAGGTTTGCTCTTACTCTCTCCTGAGGCTGAGAATGTGTGACTTACCCAAAGTCACCTGGTGAGTTTCCATGGTTGAGCAGGGATTCCAACCCTGGTCTCCTAGTTCAGCACTTGAACTACTATACCACACTGGCTGTCATATTTAGGGTTACTGAAGATATTATTTCCAACTTGTAAGAATAATTCTATGACATATTCATTCAAAAGAGAACACCTCATTTAATTAATTCAGGAAAAAATGATGGAAAATAACACATAGAAAGGTCATTGAGATATGCTTTGAAAGGGCGACTGAAAACATTTCTAATTCTTAGCTTTTATAGTTCTGTTAGGATATACCAAAGAACATTTAAAATAATTGCTTTCTTTCCTGTTCATTAAAGATATAGACACTCTGACTATGGATGGAAATCTTCTTTCCTTCATATACGCAGGCATTTGAAAATTTCTCTTCACTGGTGAGCTAGTGAGAGTTTTTGTGTATTTTTCAACACTTTTACACAAAATGCAGAGAAAAATTGGAAGAAAATCTTGCTTTTGCACAAAAATGTTTTTGAACAAAAAAAGGTAACCTCACCATGTTTTTATAAAAATAGAATTTGTAGCAAAAAAAGTTTATTGTTATTTTGTGCCTTCAAGTCATTTCTGACTTAGGAAGACACTAAGGTGAACCTATCGTGGGGTTTTCTTGACAAGATGTGCTCAAAGGGGTTTTTTTTCTTACCTTTCTCTGAGCCTGGGAGATTATGAATTGTTCAAGGTCACCCAGGGGGTTTCCATGGCCAAGCGGGGATTTGAACTTTGGTCTCCAGAATTGTAGTACAATGCTTAAACCATTATGAAAAATCCAATATTCCACCTCCCCCCCGCAAAAAAATGGCAGAGTGTGGAACATTTTCTTGACCATGCAGGTTGCACTATCTAGACACCTTTTCTCATACAAGGATGAAAAAATTTGTGAGTGTTCCTGACTCTGCTAATTTTGAAAAGGACGTCCTTAAGCCATGTTAACAGTCAATAATACCTTCACAATCTTCTGTTATAAATTGATAGTCTTCAATTAGAAGAGATTCAGATCCCAACTCTGTCATTATCCATCAACCGAACCTACCTAATCTAAAATGGAGGTGCACATCCCTAAGCCTCTTGGGTGATGGCATAGACATGTTGTTAACTTGAAAATTGGGGGTATCTTGAGGACACCCAAACCAGGCTTCAAAAATTAAGGAACTAGCTGAGCTACCCATCAAAACTTGTGAGACGTCAGGGCAAGGGATCTTCAACCCTATGTCTACAGGGTCAGAACCACGCCAGAGTCAGAGAAACAATCTAAAATGGCTTTTATTAAAAAAAAACTACCAGAGGGAGTCACATACACATGTTATCAGATATTCGTGCAATCTTACAAGGGCTACAGAAATAAAGATGGAAATAAGCTACTGATTGGGAGAGAAGACATACGGACCTTAGTCTAGACATCCTGGGAGAAGGAGGAGATTAGTATAGGCTCGGAGTAAAGCACCAAGGGGAGGCTGGCTCCCGGGCTGGACGAATGGCGGCAGGGGGTCTCGCGGAGGAGTGGAGATGCGAGTTGCGTTTGGCTCTCAGCAGCATCTGAGAGACTTGGATGGCAGGCTTCAGTAGCAGCAAAACGGGCCCTTCTGTCTGGTCTAGGAAGCTCCAAAGAGGCTCCAAAAGTGGGAAATATTTATAGCCAATTTCTGTCCTCAGGCCATGCATTGGCTAGCAAAGTATCGTTAATGGGCGATAAGTGCAAAATATAATGTTAAGCAAATATCACAACCCCTCCTCAGTATTGTTTCTTACTGGGAAGTCCAGGTGCGTGATAGCTTTAAATTCCGAATTGATAGGCTTTGATTGTCTAGCTTTGCACAGTTCATCAACGTAGCTTGGGGCTGTGACAGTGTCCAGGAGCGAGTCTATTGTGTCTGCCTAGAGATACGTGACTCGGAACAATAGGTCAGTCTTTTAGCATAAAGGCCGTTGTCTCCGTTCTCGTGCAGCAGAGAGGGACGGTATTGTTTTTAGGAATTTCCAATTCAAAACCAATTTTGTTTTAACTGAAACTGACCTTTGCTGACCAATATCCAGCTTGGGGGAGCCAAGCCAATTGTAGGAGTTCTCTCTTAGGATTACTTTGGGGCGTAACAATATAAAGTGAACATTAGGGATGGAAAGATTTTTTGTTGGACTCATCGTCATGGTCAAAGTAACGTTTTTGGACTCCCTGTCACTGATTATGAGAAAATGCGCACTATGCTCCTCAAGCATTCATATGTTTGCAAGGCTTGCTTGTGAAAAATAAAGTGTACATAATGTTTCTAGCAAAATTTATAGTGGAAACAGCTAAAACGTGTATAATTGGGGAAAATGCACAGAAACATGCTTTAGTCAATTGAACAAATGTTGTGTAAATTATGAAAATTACTAGAATCAGTGCACAGATTTGGAGAAATGTGTGGATTTCCATGTAGGACAAAAACAAAAAGTCAAATGATCTGGTATAAAGTAAAGATGGGGAGAAAAATTAGAAAAACTCAGTGGAATCAGACAGGGATTTTCACATTCCTATTCAACAACAGTGGAACACACTGATCATAAGATTGCTTCTGCCAGCCCATCTAGTGATAGGTTTGGGCATGAAACAGTGTTTGAGTTCAGGGTATCCCTGACTGAGATGACAGAAAAAGTTGATGGATGGACACATGCTTCATCTGCTGATTCTGACTGGGAGAAAGGCCAGCAGCCCAGTATTTAAACAGGTTTTACCAACAGATGACTCTGTCAGTTGTCTCAGTGCTCACCTCATGTTGCAGTGCAAGAACAAAGACAGGAGCAGGAGACTTGTGAACCAGAACCCATAACATATGTAAACACCATGTATCAAGACTAAGAATGGATGATTAAAGAATCAAACTGGAATAATATAAGCAAACAGAGTGATACATATCTGAAGGATAAGTAATGCAGACAGTGAAGAATTCAGTGGCTCCACATATGTAAATCTGAGTGAAGTTCACTGAATGGCACACTGTGTTGAAGGTGTTTACACAAATAACACAAGATTACAAAAATGGCAGGCAAAGATTGATTCCAGTTTTTGGCCCAGGAAACCACAGCCAAATTGAAGATCATTTCTGTAGACTAATGATAGAAAATTTGAACTGCAAAGGTACTCTTCAGGGCCTATTTTGGGGGCTAGGGTTCAGAAATTTGGATAGCTCCTTTACAATCTGGTGTTCAACCCAGATATAAGTCCCCACCCCACTGTCATAGAAGCCCCCATCAGAGTGATGACTCAGGCCTTTTCCGCACTTTGATTTAGCGATGGGGTAGAGCGTCCTCCAGCAAGGATGCTTGCAATTAGGGTGGACTGGATCCGGACTACTTTATGTATGTCCGGACTTCAGCCTGCTCCAGAATGACCAGAGCTGGTGGTTTGCCGTGCTATTGAAAGACCACTTAAAAGAGGTCTTTCAATAGCACAGTGCGCCCCACTCCGTTGCTGCGCTGATGTGTAGATTTGCAGGCTCGCACCATCATGAGGCTGCAAATCTTCCGGGGGCGGGCTTTAGGCTGGCGAGCTTCTCCGGTTGGTAGAGAGCCTCCACCAACCAGAAAGCGCCATTTCCGTCCCTGGAGCAGTGTGTAGTGCGGCCACGCACTGCTCTGGATCAGCCTGGATCAGCAGAGGGTGCGCGCCAGCCCGGTAAGTATCAGAACGCCCAATTTTCCCCCCAAAGTGCAAAAAAGCCCTCACTTCAGTAACCACTAGTTACCATTGCTAACTAAAGACATTTTTAAGCTATCCAAAGCCGTTAAGCAAGCAGTTTCAGATAACTCCAGGAATATTAGCAGCAGCTCACCATAAATGCTGATTATTTATGAAACAAGTTAAAACAAAATATGGCCATTCTTTTATTTGATGCAATACGGCAATATTTCTGAGTATGCCCATATCTATAACAGTTTTTATATATAAGTTCATGCATATTCAATATGAATATATTAAACAGATTGGATAAATTTAGATGGAGCTGCTTTGTTTTAACAATTTATTCTCTTCTGCAGTTTTGGGGCGGTGGTGGCAATATTTGAAAATTTTTTGTTCATTTGCCTTCATTTATTTGGTTACCGGTTTCAGTTCATCTCTCCGTCCTTTCAAAGAATTAGAATGAGCCCAATTTACCAGTCAACATATCCTAGAAAGAGAGAAACGAAACAATAGTTCAAAGCACAGCATGACTGTCAGAACACAGGCCGGAATCTTATTCATACACCGCTGTTGTTTTGTCATTGTTTTTGTGTGCCTTCATGTCAACTCTAACTTGTCATGACCATATTGTCATGTTTTGTTTTGTTTTCTTGGAAAGATTTATTCAGAGGTGGTTTGCCAGACCCTTTGTCTAAGCTGAGACAGTATGAATTGCCCAAGATCATCCTGGTGTCCTGGAGTCTTAGGCCATTTCTGCACTGCATTGTTATAGTGCTATTATTCCACTTTCAACATCCTGTGGAATTCTGGGGTTTGTTGTTTACTGAGGCCTAAGATCTCTCTGGCTGAGAATTCTAAATGCCTTCTCTCAAATGCTAACCTCAGGATTCCATAGGATGTTGAAAGTGGAATAATAGCATCATAACAGTATAGTGGGGGAAATGGCCTCTCTCTCACTCTCTCTCTCTCTCATGGTGGACTAAACCAGCATAATTCCGAGAAGATGCTGGAAAAATGGGCTACTCAGATTTTAGTCTACCCAACTGAAATAGGTATGTTGAATGAATGAATGAGACTAACAAGATTCCAGCCAATGCATATGTAGGGTGTAGCTGGCCAATGAATGTAATGCTTAGCAGGCAAGATCGGGAAGAAAGTCAAGGTGCTGCAGCAGATAACTATAGAAGGAAGCTTCGGACTTAACTCATAGACCTTTAGTCTCTGCTGCAGTTCCACAGATGACCTTACGGTCACCCACATAGATTGTAGCAAAAGGGACCTTCACTTAGGGGATCAAATAAATCAAAGAGACTAAGTAAAACTGACAGCCTTTTAATTCACCCTTTGAATGTGCAGTTTATTGTTAGATTTATCAGCACACCATGCATTACTAAAATAAATAAACCCATCTTACCATGATAGACAGATGCCAGCAAGATAATCCCATCACCTGTACTTTGTCAATACATACTTGCCAGTCAGCTGGAATTAAATATTGCAGTTAATCATGCTGTACTGCTTTCTGAGAGCAGGGTTATTTTTTAAAGCTGTCCTGGCAGCCAAGAAGACTGCATTGGCTAGATCGATACAATCAACCTGCTTTTGGTTTTCAACTATTGTATGGACGAAAAGGAAATGAACATAACTTTTAATTCCAACTAGAGGTGCTGGTCATTTTGAATTGGACTTTAAAATCAATACTTACTTCTTGATTTATCCTTCCAAAATTAGTGTGAGGGGAGGCTACAACCTAGAGGATATTGGAAAGATGATTGCGAAGCTGCAGTGTTTTTTAAAAAAAACTTGCACATTTTCACATCTTCAACACATTGAGATGCACACTTTAAAAGTGGTCAACTACCACAATATTCTTTGTATTTCTGGTCTGCAAAAAATAATTAAATCAATCAATCAATCAGTAAAAATCTATGTACACATAAAAAAAAAAGTGTTTGAGTTCCTACATCAGGAAATGTGCCTCCAGCATGTAGCTACAGTAATTCTCCACAAAATCATAGAGCTGGAAGGGGTCTTATGAGGCACTAAGTCCTACATCCTGCTCTGTGAAGGATCTCTAGCTAAAGCAACCCCTATAGGTAGCTGTCCAGTCTCTTTCTGAAGACATCCACAGAAGATGATCCCCCTACCTCTCTAGGTAATTGGTTCCATTGCTGGACTACTCTTATTGCCAAGAAGCTCCTTCTCAAGTTCAATCAAAACCTATTATCCTGTTACTTAAAACCATTAGATCTGATCTTACACTCTGGAGCAGCAGAGAACAGGCCTGCCCTTCTTCTCTGTGACAGCCCTTAAAATGTTTAAAGAGTAAAATTATGTTGCCCTTCAGTCTTTTCACCAAGCTGAACAAGCTGAGCCCTTTCAACCTTTCTTCATATATTTTATCTGTACCTCTTATCATCCTTATTGCCCTTCTCTGAACGTCCTCCAACCTATATCATTTTTAAAATAAGGCACTCAGAATCCTTCCTAAAATGGGACGTCCTCCTAAAAATGAGGCACCCAATTCTCCAGATGATGGGACTATTAATTCTCTTGACTTGGAAACTATCCTTCTATTAATGCAGGTTAAAATAGCATTCATTCTCTTTGCTGCATCAACTTCCTCCAAACTCACTCCGCCAAAGTATGGCAGCTCCTCCTAAGAGAGCAATTTCTGTAGCAGTGAATTGCTGGGAGACCAGGAAAGATCCATCCAGCTATTTTCCTTTAGCTGGACACACTGTAACAGGCATCCTCAGAGACCTCCCAAGAGTGACATTATTGCTGCGCATCTAGCCAAAGGAAAGTTACTGGTTGTGACTTTGTTGCTCCACCCATTCTCCACAAACATAGAAATGTCATTCGGGGTGGGGGGAGACACGCTGAAAAGGTGGGCTAGGGGGATTTTGGTCATTGTACAGTTTAAACAGAATTCTGATGTCCACAATTAAAAGTAGGTTTTATTGGTACAAGTTGGTCTTGCACCGTTGCAACTCATTAGCATGAAACTAGCCAGTGTTTCCTACAGAAAACTCTGTTTTGTGCAGAATACATTTTAATGGTTTGATGTTTCTGGGTAGCCAGTATTTCTTCTCACAAAATGGCAGCTGTCCATCAAACCATGATGCCCACCTTTTTTCTGAAAGCATTATACTTCCTTATCTGGACAGGGCTACTGTTAGTTGGATTTGTAATTGGTTGACCGACCAAACCCAAAGAGTGATCACGAATGGCTGCTCTTCATCCTGGAGAGAAGTGACTGACGGGGTGCCACAGAGTCCTGTCCTGGGCCCAGTGCTGTTCAATATTTTTATCAATGACTTGGATGAAGGAATAGAGGGCAGGCTCATCAAATTTGCAGATGACACCAAATTGGGAGGGGTTGGTAATACGCCAGAGGACAGGATCAAAATTCAAAATGACCTGGATAGATTGGCAAGCTGGGCCAAGGCTAACAAGATGAAATTCAACAGAGAGAAGTGTAAGGTCCTACACTTAGGTAGAAAAAATGGAATACAGAAATATAGGATGGGGGACAAGTGGCTGGATAGCAGTACGTGCGAAAGGGATCTAGGAGTCTTCATAGACCACAAGCTGAACATGAGTCAGCAGTGTGATGCAGCAGCCAAGAAAACCAATGCAATTCTCAGCTGCATCAACAGGAGTATGGTGTCTAGATCGAGGGAGGTACTGGTACCACTCTACTCTGCTTTGGTTAGACCTCATCTTGAATACTGTGTCCAGTTCTGGGCACCCCAATTCAAGAAGGACATGGTCAAGCTGGAGCAAGTCCAGAGGAGGGCGACCAAAATGGTGAGAGGCCTGGAAGACACGCCCAGTGAGGATAGACTTAGAGAGCTGGGGATGTTTAGTCTGCAGAAGAGAAGGTTAAGAGGGGACATGATAGCCATGTTTAAATATTTGAAGGGATGCCATGTAGAGGAAGGAGAGGGCTTGTTTTCTGCTTCTCTAGAGACCAGGACAAGGAGCAATGGATTCAAGCTGCAGGAAAGGAGATTCCACCTGAACCTCAGGAAGAACTTCCTGACAGTCAGGGCTGTCTGGCAGTGGAATATGCTGCCTCGGAGTGTAGTGGAGTCTCCTTCCTTGGAGGTTTTTAAGCAGAGGCTGGATGGCCATCTGTCGGGAGTGCTTTGAGGGTGTTCCTGCATGGCAGGGGGTTGGACTGGATGGTCCGTGTGGTCTCTTCCAACTCTACATTTCTATGATTCTATGATTCTATCTGAATCTTTTTGTTTCTTAACATCCTTGTTCAGAAACAGTCTGAGACAGCACACTAGTAAGCCAGGAGCAATTATATGCCACTACCTTATAAATCCCCCAGGGTCATGAGACATTTTAACTCATGAATGGTCTTGTCCTCAACAATAATTTCTATTAAGTAGATTAGTTGCTGCAAACTGCTATTGAGGTTAAATGGGAAAAAATTACAAATAAACCTGGATATTTTTCTTCTAAATAAATGAATAAAATGCTCTGCTCTCATCTTTGAAAAGCACTGAAACATGTAAATCCCTAATAACCATGAAACTGAAAGTGAATTTGAATTATCAACATCTTCCTTAATCCTCAGAAATAGCATGCAATGTCCCAGAGCGGAAAAAAGAATACCAGTAACTCATAAATATGTTCTACATTCAAATGCCTGTAGGAATGTTCATTATGAGCAAATAAAGGTCCAGTTTCAATACTTTTTTAAAGTAGCATAAATATACACCAGCATAGTAATGTTGGATCCCAACATCACACCATTCCTAGTGCAATGGCATCCATTGTTTCGAGCTCATCTGTTGCTTGATGCTCAAAAATCTTCCTGCCCACCACATCAAAAGTGTGAAAGAGGGTTCTGTGACCAGAATTCTGTTTGTGGCATGCACAGGTATACGCTGTGCTGCAGATCTGGAGTTACTTCTTTGGACAGTGTGGAATGGATATATCCAGCTGATGGTGATGGTAGAAGAGTTCCATAGGCAGAACCATTGCTGGTGTGCAAGAATGCACTTAGAATAGTGTATCATTGCACACTGTGAACTGCCTCTGTACACTGTAAATTTTGTAATGAAGTGACATTCACCATTTCTCACATGTTGTGCTAAGATGCTATTCAATAGGGATTGCACCTTTTACAATGTAGGGATATTGTAGTGCTAGCTTAACATAACTGCTAGTGGATATTTACACTACAGGAGATGGTATAGAATATTGGCTTGTGTGTGCTTGCAGAGTGATTGGCTTCACTGGAGATCACATTTAAACAACCTTTGAGAAATCGCAGGCACCGGCACAACTACTGTTACACTGGCATAGGACTTCCATTCCAGCTGAAGGCTCTTCTAAAGTTATTTCAGTCCCCCTCCCCTCCATCTTTGAAATCTGTGGTGCAGTTTTTGTCCAATTAAACAAAGATCATCATGAATAGCAGTTTGGTGAATGTGTTACCTCTGACGCATATGGGATTTTGTAACCCTTCTGGACCTCAGACCTGGCTGTGGTGTTGGCATTGACATTGACTGATACAACAGCCTACTGATCCAATCTTGCTCTGATTCCTCTTTCAGAGCACACGTGATGCTGATTGCATGGCACCAAATACCCTCTTTAAAATATGTGTCTGTGTGTCTTTGTGTAATAATAATTGAAAAATGTGACTGACAGCACAGTTTTCAGTTACCTCCTGAATCCCAGGAAAAATACTATAAAATTTGAAATTGGATTAATAAAGCAATTGAAAGGAGGAGTTTGTCAAATACAGTGGTCCTTCCCTGAGAGTTTGGGCACAGAACCCTCATGAAAGTAAAATGATGATGATAGTAGTAGTAGTAGTAGTAGTAGTAGTAGTAGTAGTATTCCCCCCCTGCCCAAGTAAGTGGTCTCTGTCCCTTTCCCTTCTTTGGCTCCCCGCTTCTATTCCTTTGCCTTTTGTCTGGGTGTGCGTGCCTTCCTTCTCCGCCCCAGGGCAGAAGGCAAGGAAATGGGAGGGGGCAGACCCACACATAGTGAAGGCACATAGAAGAACTCCGCCTCCCATTCCCCTGCCTTTTGCATGCCCCCTTCCCACTCTCCCCCTTCCTTCTTTCCATGCCCATGGACAAAAGGCAAGGGAATGGTGGGGCAGCCCTGCACGGGGAGAAAGTACACGTGTGTCTCCCTGCGCCATCTTCTCCTCCCATTCCCTTGCCTTTAGCCCAGGGGCATTGCCTTCCTTCTCCATGTCTGGGCAAAAGACAAAGGAATGGGAGGAAAAGAATGAGAGGGAAAGCTTACTCACACCTTCCTTCTCTGTGCATGGAGCTTCCCCCTCACATTCTCTTGCCTTTTGCCTAGGTGTAGAGAAAGAAGGAGCACGCACTTTGACAAAGACAAAGGCATCGGAGGGGGAGAATGGGGGGAAAGCAAGTTAGCACCCCATGAATAACCAAATTCATGAAGGTCAAACTCACAAATGGAGAGGAAGGACTGTATTTTCACTTCCACCTTCCTTCCGTGGAGAGAGAGAGAGAGTGTGTGTGTGTGTGTGTGTGTATGTGTGCAAATGATTTAAAAGAAAAGAAACAGAACTACTGACAAGCTTGCTCTAAATCCAAGAAAGATAAGTTAATCACTTAAAACATATTGGCTAGGATCCTACATCACAGACATAGCTATGAATTAATAACTATATATCATCCCCTGACTCGGCTCCTCAAACTTATCTTAACAGCCAGCAGCCTCACCGAGTGATGGAGTCTGTTCTGCTGGTGATCAGGATACAGTTAGATGACATTTCCAGCCCCCTCCCACCAGTGATCTGTTGTGGGACAAGGAGTTGTGACAGGCCAAGACCCTGGCCATATCCGCACTAGCCTGTTATAGCACAATGATTCCACTTTCAACATCCTATGGAATCCTGGGGTTTGCAGTTTTGGGAGGGGCTGGCTGGCCCCTCCCTAAACTGCAAACCCAGGATTCCATAGGATGTTGAAAGTGGAATCATTACGCTCTAACAGGCTAGTGCAGAAATGGCCCCTGCTTCTAATAGTTACACTACAGCTCACTGGCTGAAGGGAGGCTGGACATCTGCCCCAATAACCAGCAGAACAGACCTACATTGGCTGCTGCAGCAGCTTCTAGCTGTTAAGTTAGGTTTGGGGGAGCATTTACACTTCTGACCATAATGCCATAATGCTAAACATGAATACCAAACAGTTACGAAGGCATACGTCTAGCTTATTGACTAATAACTGTCAACAGGACGCCAGCCAACATTTGAGCAAGCGAAGAATTCAAAAAGCATTTCCATAATAACGTGTGTCTGTTTGTATGTAAACAAACAGCATTTCTAACAAGTTTGTTCTGGCTTCCAGAAGATGCAGTTAATCACTAATACATATTGCTTAGAGGGATTAGCAAACAGGAGTTCATAAATAAATTAATAACATGTTTTGGCTTCTGCTTTCTGTAGTTGTTGAAATTCAAGTGAACTGATACCAAGGTGGTAGTTTAAATGCTACCTTGCAAAGCTGTTTAGCAAGATGTTATGCTTGAAAGGACATAGATAGATCCTATAGGATACTAGTAGCTTTACTATATAAAAACAAACAAAAAAACGGCACATCTGACAGGTTTGTTCTGGATGCCAAAAGTATGCAGTTATTACTCGTTATGCAAATTGCCCACAGCGACTGACAAACTGAACTTTATAAATAAATGAAAATCTGTATTTGCTAATTATGTAGAAATCAGTGTGTAAAATAATGTATAACTCAATTTTAAATTAATAGAAATTGTACATTATATACAAATATGCACACACATATACACATGTGTGCAAGAAAGACCATCAGGCTGCACACTTTTAACACTTTGCTGTTGACACTTTTAAAAGGATTAACACAACTTAGTCTACGGCAGAGGTGGGCTGTTTGCACCCCTCTAGAAACTGTTGGATTTCTTCTTTCAACAGCATGGGTAAGCACAGCCAGTGATTAGAAAGGATGGGAACTGTGGTCTAACAAAATCTAGAGCATGTCAAGTTTCTAACCCATGCACCAAACATTTTGTTGGAGTATGAGTTATAGAAGAGCCACCATGATGTACTGGTTTGAGTGTTGGACGATGACCTTGGAGACCAAAGGAAAGCTTTTTTGCATTTTTTTTTGCATTTTTTTTTTTGCATGTGCTGTGTTGCATTTTATTTACATTTTCAAATTGCACATGGTGCCTGCAATAACGATCCATTGCCAGAAAAGTGGCAATCCTATACTATACTATACTATACTATACTATACTATACTATAGAGAGTTATATCATTTTGATATCCCTTTAAATATTATAACTATCATGGGTCCATCCTTACAAATCATAGGATTTGTAGTTTGGTGTGGTACTTTTCAGGGCAGTGCACTAGAGCTATCTGGCAAGGAATTATAATTACCTCAGCAAACTACAAATGCCAGAATTCAGTAGGATTAAACCTTGGCCGTTAAAATGGCATCAAACTAGTATAATTGTATAGTATAGATATACTCTGACAGCCAGCATGGCATGGTTTGAGTACTAAACTATGTCTCTGGGGACCAGGGTTTGATTCCTCACTTGGCCATGGAAGCTCACGGGGTGACCTGGGGCACATCACACACTCTCAACCCCAGGACACCCCATGAAAGTTTCACCTTAGGATCGCCATAAGTCGGAAACTACTTGAAGGCACACCACAACAATGAGTTATAGAACACAGGCACAACTGTAGTACTATTATTCCACTTTAACTTCACTATCAACATCCTATGAAATCCTTGTATTTGTACTTTGGAGCTCTCTGGCTGAGAATTCTCATTGCCACTCCCTAAACTGAAAATTCCAGGTTTCAATAGGACAGAACCATGACAGTTAAAGTGGAATGATAGTGCTATAATTCTGTAGTGTGAGTGAGCCCCCAAATACAAAGGGCATATTTGTACTGGAGTCAATACTGGAGTGGTACTGTTTTATCCTTTGGGGTTTGGCTCATAGTTCAAAATACTCTCATTACTTTGACTTCTATAGTACACTGCAGTACGTTGATTCAGCTGCTGTGGCACCCAATTTTCTTGTCCTCAATTTTCAGTGTAAAAGTCGTCAGTTGAAAAAAAAATAACCAACAATATCAGCCTTCCTTCATGACTTTGTTTTGTGTTTGCAGCCATTATTGCCTTCTTACTGCTATCTTGACACTATTTTTTAAAAAGTTAAAATGATGTTGAACATGCAATCTGTTTTTCAATCTTGGTGCTGAGAGTGAATTCACATTAAAAGAGCTCTTCAAAAACCCCTGGCTCTATGCCAGTGCTCAAAACTGACTTTAAAAAAACAAGAACAGAACTAAAATACTTTAAAAGAAAGCCAATTGCAGTGTGCTAAGGTGTATACTAATCAGAACTTTTGACTTCAACTCCCATTATCTCCAACATGGTCAATGGTGATGCTAGCCCAGGCTCCTAGGATACACAGTCCAAAAGTGGCTTCCTGAAGTTCTTACCAAGGCACTTTAAAATATTCTTTAAAAAAGAACCCCACTGTAGTGCACAAACACACCAACACACCTGGGGTTTTATTTTCTCTTCTGAATCTGATGTTTGAGAATTGATGCAATATCTACAAGCTCATTCACACTGCACAATTATAGCAATATGATTCCCCTTTAATTTCCATGGTTCTATCCCATGGAATACTGGGATTTGCAGTTTAGGGAGAAAGTACTTAAAATTCTCAGCCAGACATCTCTATTGCCTCATCAAATTACAAACCGCACAATTCCACAAAATGCAACCGTGTTAACCGTGTTAAAGTGTTAAATCATAGTGCCATAATTTTGAAATGTGAAAGGGCCCCAGGATATTTCACTGAAATTAAAGAAACCCAAGTTCTAATACTGGCTGAGGTACAAAGCTTGTTTATGATCTCGCATTGGATAACCAGTGGCCACAATCTTGCATTGTGTTGGGGGAGAGGATTAAGTATCCATTTCTGCCAGGGTTCTCAGTGGGTTCTTCTGCACAGTAGCATGCTTGCCAAGGCAGATAAGTGTTCTTTCAACAATTTAGTGGCTGTGGACAAGAGAGCCATCATGAGGCTGGAGTGTTAACTACTTTTGTAATGTGTAGTGTACCAGGAAACCATTGTCTCTGTTCATCCTACTGCCAGTGGATTGGAGTTTGGGGATATATTCTAATTCTGCTGTTTCTCTTTCCAATCATCTTTGTAGTTTTTTTTTTTAAAAAAAATTGCTGTTCTAAGGTCTACCAAAGCTTATACTACCAACTGCTTTCTCTCATTTAGTCTCAAAGGTGCTACAAGATTCCTTTTGCTTACTAAGCTATGCAGGGCAAACATGCAGGGCTCCCTGTATGACAGAGGTGGGAATCTTGTTACCCTCCAGATGTTGCTGGTCTGCAACATCCAGGAGCCCTAACCAGTGTAGCCAATGGTGAAGAGTACTGGGAGTTGTAGTCCATCCACATCTGAAGGACCATATGATTCTTACTCATCCTTTATAGCCTGGTGCAGACACAGCATTCATGTTCTCCTCGCCAATAACCAAGCCACAATTTTTAGTCAAAAAGGATAATATAAGGACAGAGAGACTGGTGTAGACATACAAGTATAGAAATAGGTCTGGATACTCTTCTTAATGCATCTTAAACAATCTGATAGAATCTCATTGTGTTAGTCCCAACTATTGTAGAGCCACTGGATAAATTCTTAATTGGTGACTCAACATGTTTTGTTGCTGTCAACTACTGTCAACTTTGATTTATGACAGCCCTATAAGTAAGAGACCTCTTAGTCACCCTATGGTCAACAGTCCTGCTCAGATTAGGCAGACTCGGGGCCATGGCTTCCTTGATTGAGTCTATTCACCTGTAATATGGTCTTCCTCTTTTCCTACTGCCTTCTACCTTGGCCAGCACTATTGTCTTTTCTGGTGAGTCATGTCTTCTCATGATATGTTCAAAGTGCAACAA